>JBAMBQ010005035.1:0-51880 GCA_037044495.1 Stegana nigrithorax | reverse complement strand
ATGTACATACATATGTACTTGACTATAAGTGACTTTTCAAAGTGCAGAACGTGTGTTTTGACACAGCGATTTGACTGTAAGCCCCTCGCATGAGCCAATGTGTCACAATTCTTAAAGAATGCTGTAGTTTTTTCTTTTTTTTTTTTTACTTATTATGTTTTGCTTACTTTTTTCAGTCCGTTAGTTTCAAATTTCAAGTGTTTTGACTTGCTGAGTAGCATTTTGCTTTAAATGAGCCGCAAGCGTAAAAATGTTATGAAGAATTTTGCATTTAAGTCAAGAATAAATAATGAAATGAAAGTTTTTAAGTTGAAATTGTAATGGCAAAAAAAGAAAAAAAAAACAAAGTTAAAAAAAAAAAAAATTAAATACAAAGCAAAAATCTTCTCAATCTAAATATGTGCTCCCAATTTTTGGCGTATTATTAAAGTGTTGTAAATTATACTTTTTATACGACAGCGAAAAAAAAGTGAAAATCATATTTCTCATAATGTTTGACCTTCTTTTGCTAATAAATCGTCGCATTTCATGCAAGAAATGACAATTAAGTAATCATTATTTAAAAGGCATTTATAAATTCAGCAAGTATTTGCGGCTTGCAAAGATTTGCATTGCTGAGATTTGCTTTGAAATGACAAATCAATTTTACTAAATGCGACATGTAAAACACTAAATGCAAATCATTTAATTTAAGTACGCAGTTTACAAAAAAAAAAAAACTATTAAAAGAAAAAAACAAACAAAAACAAAAAAAAAATTTATAAAAAAAATATATATATATATATGTGTATATTACGTGATTGATGTCAATTGCCTATTGAAACTATAGTAAAAGAAAGACTAAGCACTAAATAAGCAGCATGTCAATGTTGTTAACTCGTTGAACTTTTTTACGTGTGCTGTTTATGTTGCTTTTGAGACATATGCTGCAGACAAAACAAAAAAAAAAAACAAAAAAAAATAAAAGAGAAGATGATATAGAAGAAGCAGCCTCAGCAGAATCCATAACGTTGTAACAGCTTTTTGTGTGTGTGTTTTTATGTGTTTCCTAAGTGGGCAAATGACCTTCACAGCAACCAATCAAGAATACATGAAAAAGTACAGAACAAGCAATAAAGCACAACAATGCTTGTGCGAGCGTGAGCATATAACAACAACAAACAACAGACAATAACAACAACAACAGCAAGCACAATGAAGAACAAACATGACGAAAGTCCATGTCCACTAAACAAAAAAAAAAAAAAAATAAGAAAAGAGAAAAAAAGTTGCAGCGAGTCAACGCTTAAAAGGCAAAACATTTTAGTTTAATGCGACTTGTTTGTAAAGTTTTCTGAGGCATCCTCATGCACACATCCCCACGCACATGCACATGCACATGCACCATCCAGATCCACATGCTCTCTTTTGCGCGATAGATGAGTGTTGCATGTGGCTGCCGCTGCTGCTGCTGCTGCTGCTCGTGGCATGATTTGCTCCTCTGCACTCACAACAAACTCACATTTGGCTTCGTGCTGTTATAGATTACACGTTGCACACGGTTCCTGCATGGCAGCAAACTAGTTTAACTTTGAGCCACAGTCTAACTCGAAGTCGAAGTAGAAGTCGAAGTCGCAGTCGAAGTCTCAGTCGCCCGTACGAACGTTGTGGCAAGTTTAAAGTTCTTTGTCCATCATGGCAACTGGTTTTCGTATAAGGTTTTCTTTTATTTTCTTTGCTTTGCTTTGCTTTTCTTTTTGCTTTTTGCTTTTTCTTATAATAGCATTTCTTTTGTTGTTTTAAACATTTTTCTTTTTCTTTTTGTTTTTGTTTTCTCCAGCTGTTTGTTTCAAGATCGGCAACCCTTTTGGTGTGGTAAAATGTGTTGTTTCGGCGGCTGCGGCTGCGGCTGCTCTTGTTGCCTCCTCCTCCTCCTCCTCGTTCTCCTTCTCCTCCTCGGTAGTGTGCAACATTTACTTGCGCTGTCTTATGGCCAAAGTGGTTTCTGCACAATCGTTTGCTTACCATGTCAAAGCGTCTTCGGTCAGCATTCGTGAACTGTGTGCCCAGAGTATCGGGCAGAGTACAAAGCAGACATGTGCTCTAATGTCCTCGACGCCAGCAACAACGCGTGCAGCTCTGTAACCTATATATGTACACATGTATGTGTGTGTGCATATGCCATGAACTTGGCAACAGACCATTGAGCGACAAGGCTCAGGCTGCAACACACTCAAACGGTGTGTGCTGTGTGCATTAATTTTATGCAACACTGTGCTCGACTACTTCTTCAAGCTTTTGCCAGCAAATATTGGCAAATTCTTTGTTTCGAATTTGAATAAGTTACATATAATCCGGCCTACCCGCATGCTGTATCCACACACTTCACAGCTGCTATCCGATATAACTGAAAAAGAAAAAAAAAAACGAAAATTGTGCCCCTGTGGCTTTGCTTCATTGTAGGGTCTCTAACCGAGACTACATAGATTTCAGATATAAGTGTACAGTGTTGGGCAAAAATTTTCTCTGCTATTGCCATGCACGAACAACATAAATAACAGGCGCTTAAGGATATGATTAAGTTATAAAAAAAATACATAGAAAAAAACCCATAGAAAGCTGAAATTCCCTGCGTTCTTTTTATTAATAATAATTCACGTATAATTCACGCAGTTTGGTCAGTTAGCTGTAAGCAGTTTTTGATTAGCATAGTTCAATAACTTAAGCAAAGAAATCATATTGTTTTTTATAACTGGACTCGCCATATAAATGTACAACAACAAATGACGGTAAAAATAAACAAAACAAACAAAATAAAATAAAAAAAAAAATACAAAAAAAAAAACACAAGAAGCAAAATCAAGAAAAAGTCGCTGAAGATTGTGCACCTCATTCACGTTTCTGGTTTATGCCAAATTGAGCGAACATTCTTTAGGCCATTATAAAAAAAAAAAATAATAAAAAATAAAAAAAAATTTTAAAAATGGAATTAGCAATAAAACAAGAAAAAAGAATTAGTAAAATGCTAAGTTCAATAAATTACGGTTTCATATTTAGACTCCAGCTAGCCAAATGTGAATAAATTAATTAATAAATTGGATTGAAATTATTTTCCGACGGGATTTATCGCTTTCTATGCCAGACAACGTGTCTAGATTAAGCAGAGAAAATATTTCGAAAACAAAAAAAAAAAAAGAAAAAGAAACTAAACAAATACGGAAAATTGAATATTTTTCTAACATCTCATGCGCTTTAAGCCATTTTCTTGGCAAAGTGTCTGTAGTTGTAGCTGAAAGCGCCAAGCAAATTGCCAGCCAAGATCAGCGCCCGAGTCAGAGTCAGAGTGCATGCGTGCGTTTGGCCAATAAAAGAAAATCAGGCACGCACGGACTTTACCAAAGCATATTTGCTTAAGTTCTCAGCTATGCGTGATCTTACTTTTTGAGAGTGTGCCCAATTTCGGCCAAGTTGAGAGAAAAGTTGACCTAACTGTGAGCTACATTACTTGCCCAGCTAAGTGCTATCAAAATATTATAGCAAAATAAATAACTGAAATAAATCAAAGAAAAAAATCATTTCGTTCTTCTATACGAGTATGCAAATGATTACTTTTACAATTTTTTAATGCTTTGCTCTTTATATTAAAGAAGTTTTTCTTTTAATATTTTTTTGTGTTTCTTGGGGTTTTTTTTATTTATTGCCTTGGTTGGATTTTTTTGTTTTTTTTTTTTGGGTAGGGGGGAAATATTTTGCAAGTCAATTCTAACACGGCTGCCTAAAGCTAACTAGCAGCAAATGAACGAATGAAATAATGAGCGAACAGCCGAATTAATGAATGATTTCGTGGCCTTTCGAATTGCAAAATCTTGGCACGATCACACAGTTTGAGTCTGAAGCGTGATTCCGACAACTGTCACGTTTGCTCGCATTTCAATTGCAATTCTGTGTTTTTTCTTTTTCTTTCAAGTATTTTTTTTTTTGTTTTTTTGGTATCTTTTCTTTTCTTGGCTTAAGTTTTTCTTTGCTCGGACGTCTGCTTGTGCAGAAAACAGCGAAAAATAAACAACCACAGCGACGACTTTTCGTTGTTTTCTTAGGAAAAATTGAATTGGTCAGAGATAGAGGAAAAGCGACAATAAAAAATATAGAGAAAAATCCAAATCAAATTTGCGTCACGACGTTCAGATGTAACAAAAACAAAAACAAAAACAAAAAAATTGGGAAAAAAAGTCAATTCGTTTAAAACGACGAAAATGGAATAATTTCACTATTTGTTTAACTATTTGGTCTCTGTGCTCTGTATATATATATAAAAAGGGTAACTCATCCAATAAAAGCAACAAATACACAAATGATTATAATAGACATTTTACAGTTATTTAAACAGGAACATATAATAAATTTCAAATAAAATATATTGCTGTCCATATCAATTAGAAATTGGCTGCAAACTTTTCGGCAACATTAGGGCCCATTTTTTTTTTGCGATAATCTAACAATAAAATAATCTACAAAAATTAATGATCACATGCCTGTATGCCTAAAGCCATTTTATGTCAAAGTAAAACTGTACAATTAGACAAATTAAATTTGGTTTAATATACAGATTTTGATGTTCATATATGGCTGCAATAAAGTGTGATAATAGTTTTTTATTTTTTTTTAGACTAAATAAATTTTTTTTTTCGAAAAATTCAAATAATTCTTATTATTAAATAACTGCAATATCTAAACAATGTTTCTAAAACGTGGTTTTTAAAATTTTGTAGCACACTTTGAAAGATAAAATGCAAGCATTGTTTTTGTTTTCATTATTTTGTATATGCATGTGCCGAAAATCGATGCGATTTTGTTTTTTATTTGATCCGGCAGTCATAGTTTGCGCATGCGCATTAATTCAAATGCGAACCAAATGCAATTGCTGCGCTGCAGTAATTGCAGCAATTTCATTTTATAGCACTTAAGATGTTCTTTGCATTTGATGAAAAAATAAAGGGTTTTACTTTGCCGTGGGACATTGATTTCAATTCGTGTTAGACAAGATAATTATGGCAATTGGCCATTTAATTAAAAAAAAAAAAACAAGAAAAAAACCAAATCACAAAAAAACAAAACAAAAGCAAAATGTGCCAAAAACCAATGTACGAACCCAAGCATGCAGACTTGGGAAATAGTACCAAGTTATTGTTGTGCATTTAAATGTGCTGCTGCCCCAAAGCGAGCATTCAGCACAAGAATTGATTTAAGTGATTTCTTATTTTGCAATGCTCAATCAGAATAATGCAGTTAAATATGCCGAATACTGACCTAGAAAAAGAAACTAAGTTAAAGACTTATCAAACATAATCGCAAACTTGTACTGAACATTTTGCTATGACGTCAGACATGTTTCTGTAAGTTCAGTTTGCTTATTTCATTTTTTTATTTTTTTTTTTTTTCTTCTTATAAATAAAGGTTGATCTATTGCCCATGCATATTTATTTATTTATTTATTATTTTTTCGTCATAGTTAAAAATGTAAGCAAAACATACAGGCGCCAAGTCGAAATCAAGAAAAAATAAAAATATCAACCCACGCACAGACGTGGTCGCTTAATTGTTGAGTAAGTGAGTTTTGCTTACACACAGTGGTGGTCATTTATTTAGCGCACTTTGTGTGTGCACATCATAGTTGGCCATATTTACTAAATAACTGTGTACAACTATACTGAGGTTTGTGCTCAAATGTTGCTGATTATGCTGTGCACATGTTCCTAAACTTTTTTTAATGCTACTTTGGCAACTTGTTGCGTTATTTGTAGTTGAATGCAATTGCTTTTAAATTATTTATAAGTATACTATATAAATGCACACCACTGTATGTCAGAGCTAAAACTGCTGACTACAAGTTAGAGCCACACTTATTGATTCGTGTGTCAGTTAAATGTGTATATATATAAAAAAAAAAATAAAAAAAATTATTAATCCATAAAAAAATAAACCAAAAAAATAAAAAATAAATAAATTGTTTGAACAATAACCAAATTTGACTGTTGCAGTTGAACAAGTAGCTTAAAGGCTTGGCCCCGGCTAAATTATGACTTATCGTTTATAAGCCAAAAGTAAAATGAACATTTGATGCTTTCATTTATCAATTATTTTATTTCTAAATATTATGCAATCGCCAATAAAAAAAAAAAAAATCCCAAAAAATCCAAAAAAATCATGAAACAAATTATTTGCCATTACCGTAACATTTAATGCAAATGAATTTATTAATATAAAAAAGTAACAGAATCATTGTTGCGCACTTAAAGTTCAGCGTTGAACATTTTTAAAAACCACAAAGCTAACCCAAACTTAACCCAATTAAAATTCACAAGTCTGCCAAGGTGCCCCGTCCACATGATTAAAAGAAATTTTTATTACTCATAGCCAGTCGCTCATATGTGCCACCAATTAAACAATTTTTAAATTCTTCGTTTTCCTCGTTTTTTGCTGCTTTATTAATTTTGACTTGCCATTGATTATTGTGTTTATACTAATTGCAGGATGACCTAAGCGAACGTTGCAGTCTAACACAAGCTGGTCTTGAGGAATACAATATTCGCTATCAGCCGGTGCTGTTCCATCATCAGAAGCAATCTTCATATGCGCAGTCCGAAGGCTATCACAGCTATGTGTCCAGTTCGGATTCAAGTTCAGCTACGCCGTTCCTGGATAGGTGAGTGGCTTTGTTTATACGTTTGTATAAATATTAAAATTTAAAAAAATAGAAAATTCTAAAATGCTGAATTTTAGTTTAGTAAACCTATAAGGAAACCTATATTTGTCATAGCTGATATTTTTTTTTGCGTTTCACCTCACAATCGAAATTATTTACATATATTCGAAGAGATTTTGAAAATTGTATTTGCATTTTAGATTACGGCAGGAGAGTGAACTTCTATTGCGACAATCCCATCATTGGTCACAGAATGATCTAACTTCGGTATCGAGTCTGTCAATTGCTCCTTCTCCGACGCCGCATTTCCTAAACGCAAACGGCAATGAGCCGAGCATCGGTCTGACGAAGTCAACTGCCTTTAATGGTAGCAGCAGCAACAATAACAACAACAGCAACAACAATAGTTCGGAAAGTACCTCATCGACGGAGACACTTAAATGGCTGGGTTCTATGAGCGATGTGTCTGAGGCCAGCCATGTGACAGGATATTCCGCCATATCCGAATCAGGTAAGTGAATTAAAGCAAAAAAAAAAACAATAAAATTTATGAGATTGTTTAAAAACATAAATGTTAGTGCAAAAATTTATGAAAAAAAATTATGCAAAAAAAACAATTTTTGTAAATTAATAAATACATAAAAAAAAAAAAACATAAAATTTAATAGAACAACGTATTTGTCTTCCTTTGTTTGCGAGCCAAAAACCTGCACAGTAAGACTACACAAAAGAGCACATTAGCCAATAGATACAAAAGTCTATTGCTCGGCGCCAAAAAATATTTAAAATTTGCATACTTAAATGTTTTGTTTTTGTCTCTTTCTTTTACGTTTGTCCACACTAAGTGGCGCTGCTCGATTTGGCAACTTTGCATTTGCTGTACTGCTCCCACACACGTAACTTTACTGCTATTTTTTATTAGCAAAATTAAATGAAAATACAAATGAAAAACTAAAACTCAAACAAGTCACAAAAATAAGAAACTGCTGCACTGTGATTCGCAGTTGCAATTCACTAACAGCAAAGTCAAACTGCTGCCGAATAACTTTGTTGGCAGGCATACATAATATGTATGAAATTTTTTAAACAGGTTGCATAGAAATATGCACTACGAAAAGGATAATACAAATAACATAATATCTCGATTTCGTCTTAAGTCAACTTAAGTGGTTATAATTTATTGACACAGATATTCAACTTGCTGAGTAATTTAGCTGGGACAGTCAGCTGGCATAATTACGTCAAAGGAAAAAAAAAAAAATAAATTAACATAAATAAAAAAAATAGTTTTTAAACAAAAAAAAAATATAAATAAAAAAAAATAGTTTTCAAACTATCAAATACACTACACTTCAAGTTAGTCCTTGACGACTTTGCCGCCTAATAAATAGCTTGGGTCGCATATCCACTGAAGTAATCAGTGTCCTTGGCACAGTAAATTTTATTGGCTTAATGTTTTATCTTTTTGTGTCATTCAGTGTCCTCGTCGCAGCTGATCGTGCATAGCTCCCGTGTGCTCACACCGAAGCGACACAACAGCGAAAGCGTCCTCTATCTAAACGACGAGCAGCTGGCGATGACAGCGTCGGATCCCAAGGATCTGTCGAGCATGTTGGCAGCGCGACCGAATCATCGCCATAGTCCCAGCTACCCGCCGGTGCACACGATACAGGCCTTCATAAAGCAGCAGCAGACGCGCGAAAGTGCCACCAAATGCTCCTTGATGTCGGCTGCCTCGGCAGGTGCCCTCTACAGTGGCACTGGCAGTGCTGCTGTTGTTGTTGCTGCTGCCAGTGGCGGCGTTGTTGGTGTTGCTGATGTGCCTGCTGCTGCTGCTGCTGCTGATGATGTTGGTGGCAACAAATCGGGCAACTACAAACAGCGAAAATCACTCGGCCAGTCGCACTCAATGGGCGAATTGCCGCAGCATGAGAGTCATCATCAACAGCAGCAGCAGCAGCAGCAAATGCATAAATCAAGCATATCTGTGAAAATTTCAAAATGTGAGAATGTTGTTACCATTACGTCGGAGCCAGCAGCGATGGCGACGACGACGATGACGACAACAACAACGACAGCAACAACAAATGAGGTTGCTGTTACATTGCAGCAGCAGCAGCAGCAACAGCAGCAACAAGAGCAGATTAGCAATGAAATATTGCTACCGGTGCTGGCGAAGACTGAGCTAAGCAGCAGCACACCGAATGTTGCCAACGATGTCGACGTGCTTATGGCAACAACAATTGCCGTCGCAAGCAACATCAGCAACAACGATTCCTATCGCAGCAATCATCGCCTGTTTCCTGTCAGCACATACACTGAGCCCGTGCTCAGCAATACCTCGCACTATGTGCATCATCCAAAGCCGCAGTACAGCGTCAATCTGCCCAAAGCGGGTCAACACGCCAAAACGCTGACGAAGACGCTGCCAACGACGACGACGACGACACAAGCCACAGGCCTAACAGCGACTCTGGATGGCAGCCATGCCGAGTAAGTTCAATTTGTGACATGGTTTTTTGTTTTCGTTTTGTTTTTGTTTTCTCTGTATTTCTACACTGTCACTCTCTCTGTCTCTCTCTCACTCTCTCTCTCTCTGATTGCAGCCTACCCCTGTTACCCACAACAGGAACGAGCAGTTGGCATTCCGTGGCCGAACTCATTGACGATTTCGAGAGGAGCAACAGCAGCGAACCGACGCAGCAACCCCAGCATGCGCAGCACCCACAGAAATTCACTTACCTGGAACCGAGCAAGACGCATCGCGTTTCGAATCCAGCACTGAAGGCAATCCAAAAGAATGCTGTGCAATCTTACTTCGAGCGACAGCAACAACAGCAACAGCAGCAGCAACAAAAAGCACATGCAGGCGCACCCCTGCTGCCCTTGCATGAGCAGCAATTGCTGCGTCCGTATTCGTATCAGGCCACAATGTCGTCACTGAAAGAGGTTGCCGATCATCAAATTCTGCGAAAATCGCTGCCGAATAACTTCTCAAAGCCGCACGAGCTTGGCATACCGCATGCAACAACAGAAATGCCTATGATGCTGCCGTCTTTGGAGCAACAACAACAACAACAGCAACAGTATTCCAGCAGGAACTCGCCATCGCCAGCACCGCCGCCACCGCCGCCACGTTCGCGTTCATTAATGCCCATCGTGCTGCGTCGTTCCTCGTCAGCATCCGATTATGCCGACTTTCGTGAGCATTACCAACAACAACAACAACAACAGCAGACGGCAGCAGCAGCAGCAGCAGGAGGAGGAGGAGGAGGAATTGGAGGAGCACATGATAAACCGGCGGCGGAGCATATGATCAAAAGCATTTCCAGCGCCGAGAAGCTGTCGTTCAACGATTGTGGCATGCCGCCGCCGCCACCGCCACGCAATGGCACATCGATGCCGGCCAGACGCACCTCATCGGTGTCGGAGTACGCCGCCATGCGTGACAAGCTGCTGCTGAAGCAAGTGGCCGCACTGGCGCATCAGCAGCATCATCCGCAGCAGCATTATGCGCAGCAACTGAAGTCAGCCTGCTATGTTGTCTCGCCAGCGAGCAACTGGGCACCGGAGCGGCCACCAAAGAATCCCAATCTGCGCGTGCCCTCGCCAGACTTGCCGCCGCCACCCAACACCGAGTTCGATCCGGCGCTGTCCTTCTCGGACGAACCGCTGCCGCCACCGCCGCCTGAGCTGCTGCACCGCCAGCAAATCGGCGACCAGCTGCAGACGCACACGCTCTCGCCGAACCGACGCAACAGCTTCGCGGGCTCCTCGACGCGCAAGCCGGCGACCATGTACAATCGCAATGTGTTCTCGCAGAGCGAATCGCAGGCCAAAGTGCCGCCGCTGGTGCCGAAGAAACCGACAGCCTTGCTACAGGTATGCCTGACTTTACACGCTGCGCCATACCTATGCTGCTAATGTTTGAATTTCCTTTCTATTTTTTTTTTCATTATTAGGCCTCACGACCCGCTTCCAGCTTAGCACAGCAGCATTCCAACAAAGCCTACAAAATAATTCTCAACGACTCGCAGACAGACTTGCCATGCCACAATTCGGCGAATCCACAACATCTGGTGAAGAAAATGTCGGCCAATAATCGCAAGCGGCCACACAATCCGGCCATAGCCAGCGTGCCACTGATAATGGAGAACGTCAATCCTAATGCCATGTCCATGCACTTGGACAAAGCGAGCAAACCCGTCACAGCCGCCAAGCCGCCCATCGCACCGCTGCCGCATCTCAAAACGAAATCGTCGCCGCCACCGCCCCCGCTAATGCCACGCATGCCTGCCCAATACACACAACTGTCGTCGTCAAGGTAAGTGCCCACACTTGGCTGCAATTGCTGCAACGCTCATCTTTTTACGCAGACTAAAGCGCATAACTGCACTTTATATTATTTATTCAATCGAATCGATATAGGCAACACATTAAGTTGGCATTTAAGATTTGGAATTTTTATACCCTGTAACAAAAAATGGTAACAGGCAGAAAGAGGCGTGGCACATCCCACCAACTATATACATACGTATATGCTTGATCAACATCGCAAGACGAGACGATCTAGCCATGTCCGTCTGTATGAACCAACAAATCTTGGAAACGGTTAGACCTCCTACCTCCACCAAATTTAGCACAAAGACTCTCCAAATCCATGGGGCTAACGAGTTTATTTTTTTTTTCGATATTCAACCTATAACATATAGCTGCCGCAGGAACGATCGGTCGAAAACCAACAGTTACTAACAAAACCCCTTTTGT
This sequence comes from Stegana nigrithorax, assembly GCA_037044495.1. Classification (NCBI taxonomy): domain Eukaryota; kingdom Metazoa; phylum Arthropoda; class Insecta; order Diptera; family Drosophilidae; genus Stegana; species Stegana nigrithorax. The sequence goes on along the minus strand of JBAMBQ010005035.1, from coordinate 40,431 downwards.
TTTTCAAGATATCAAACCAATTCGGGTTTAATAGTTTTAGGTTAATTCCAATCATATATCTTAATATTTTGTATATCGGTTCACTACATATATCATATAGCTGCCATAGGAACGATCGGCCGATAAATGACTTTTACTAAGAAAAACCTTTTTTGTTTTTTGAGTGAGATATCGTTACACAATTAACACAAAATATTGAAGCTAAAAGATGCATTGAATTTGGGATTGGGTACAGGGTATACTATAGTCGGGTGCGCCCGATATAATAGCCCCTGCCTTTCTAGTTTCACATACGAAAGACAAGATTTTTCTTTTAACAGCTTTGTTATTTGAAAATGCTTACTGTAGCAGTGCCTCCATATGAAGTTTGGCTGAGAATATAACAATTTGAGAACTGCCGGTTCAGGCAGTCAGAAACTGCTGTCAAGTTGAATATCCTTAGCAATGATTGTATTATGATAAGTTTTGGCTCTTAGTCAGTCAGCAAGTATGAAAAGTTTTTGTGAAGCACGTTAATGGGCAAACTTACAATCCGTCATGGCGCTGTCAGCTGAATGTGCACATGAGTACGTAGTTTTTAGTTTTAATTGGATTAAAAAATTACTTGTCAATAAAGTTTGTCATAAAGCAAAAGCAAAAGCAAAAGACGAAAAAGCGAAAAAACAATTACAATATGAACAGAGTGGCGTGTGTCTTTGTGTAATTGACAGCCAGACTGGCCACTGTTGACCCACTCCCTCAATGTAAACGCGCCCACAGGCAACTACAGCAGCAGCAATAGCAACAACAATAACAACAACAACAATAACAACAACAATAAGAAATGAAACAAAGGTAAACACAACAGTAAAATACAAGTGTGTATTGTGTCTGTTTTGATTTTCAAAGCAGATTGTTCCCATTTCGTTTATGTCCACTTACGTCGGTGATTTACGTTGTGTGTGTCTTATTACGACACTCGCCAAATCCATAATTGCCGCCGTTAGCATAACTGATCACACAGTCAACAAAAGGAAATAATAATGAAAACAACAAAAAACACAAAAACACAAAAACAACTAACTATATATCATATCTATTTAGGTAAGCAAAATGTATACATATAATGTTAAGAGCAAGCAGCAATTTAACTGATTGTCTACTAAATGAGATGTGACGTTGGCAGTTGTAGCTGCAAACAATTTTCTTTCATTCAGTTTTTTCCAATGTCTTCACTATTTTTAGTTACGCTTCTTGTTTCTTTGTGTGTCATTGTGTAGAAGTTTTCACCTTTGTTGTTTAATTGTGAGAATTAAAGTTAAAGAAAAGATTCTTGTTCAGTTGCATGCACTCAACTGCAGTTAAATGAACACTTCCCTTCTGCAGCATGTAGCATGTGGCTGCACATAGAAAACACTTGATTTGGACATAATTGAGAAAAATGCACACCTTCTGTTCGCTTGCAGGCACAGACTTTTTTTTTACTCATTCGCAGCTCGCTTTTGCTAACGAGTCGCCAATTCAAAAGAGCGCACATTAGCCGTTATGTTTAACTCTAAATGGACACAAGAATTGCAAATTACATTTTTCCAAAAATGTTGACATTAAGCTGGCCATGCACTGGGAAATAATACTAATATCTAATTAACAAGTATGAACTTGTTTATTATTGCAATGAACATGTCGAAGCGCATACGTATGCATTTTCACAGCTTCCTTTACGACTTCATAGACTACATTAATTTGTTGACTTGGCGCGCAAACTTTTAAACGAAAAACTAAAATATTTAACGGCATTGCACTTGCAAAAAATGTTGCATACTTTTACGTGTGCAGCTTGTAAGTATGCAAGATGTTTTTGAATAATGTATTTGCTGGCTTTCATGTGCTCGCGCTTCGCTGCGCGTTTATTAACACTAATGGCTGCAGTTTATTTGCCAACACTGTCGAAATTCAAGTGGAACTTGAACCAAGACACGGTCGAGACCAGCAGCACCGCGGTTCGTTTAGCAAGACCACACGTGCATTGTTGTTGTTGGTACTTTTCTTGGCCGAAACATGTCTCGCGTGGAACCTAATTCCACAAACGAAAACCATAACCGCCTGTGGATGCCATTGGTGCATTTGAAGCAAGTTGAAAACAAATAATGGCAATTTGCCGCTGCAAGCGCGATAAGCCGTTTGGAAAACATTTTGTTTAGTGAGCAGTAAACCATTGACGAGTTCGGTCGTGCCGGTGCGGTGTTGATTACAGACGTGTATTGTGCCAATGGCAAACGAATATGTTCTTTGGTTAACAACATTAACAGAAAGTAACAATATAAATGAATATTTATTTCTTCGCCGAACGTTTTCTGCAACATTTTTTTAAAGTTGACAGCAAGGCAGCAACTACAGACGGACACGCATGCAAACACAACAGCAACGAACAACAACGAAAGTAAATTAAAAACAAAGACTAAACTAAAATTTAGGTCGGAAAAAATTGTGTGACAAGTGGCAATCAAAAATTTAACGTGGAATTAACGCTAAAGTGAACCCAAAGCAACTTTATTTATTGTTACTTTACACATTATATACTCCGTACTCCGTATATGATTACTTTATTTTCTCCCCCTTGCTGACGCTTCAGTCTGCAGTTGCGTCTGTCTAGTTAATAAAAACCGAAACCGAAACCGAAAGATACACAGTTGCAGGCTTAAATACACAGACAAGTCAACACGCATGAAAAGTGAGTGAAAATGCATTGTAAAAACAGCCAATTAAGAAAAACACTCTAATCGAACCATACAAAATCGAAATTCCATTGATTAACATTAAATACCGAAAAAATCGCAAACAAGCAAAAAATAAAAATTATTAAAAATAAAATAAAATAAAAAAATTGCTTATATGCATTAATAATCACTAAATAATAAAAAAATATCGTGCGCAAAATAAAATAAAACAAAAACGCTGAGCAGACAGAATTTTTTGTTTGTTTTTTTTTTCCAAATATTTTTTTCTTTTTTTTTTTTGCAAACTGTCAATAAGCGTTTGTATATGCATGTACTATAATATTTTTAATTAACAACATAAAAATATTGCGACTCAATTGGGCTTGGCCATCGTAAAGACAGATAAGACGGAGCAAAGTATTGGCAAACAAGGAACTACGCAGCGTAGAAGTTCCTTGAGCGTCTCTTTGTTGTCACTGCGGCATGCCAGTGCCTGCAGAAAGAAAGTGCATTTGTAATTCGGCAACAGCAGACGGCTAAGGCCGCAATACCATCGCTTTGGATTTCACAATATTGGATACCGTAGCGCAGTTAAAGATGGTTTTTGGCGGGAAATTTCGTATAAGAAGGTAAAATATGCCAACAATTTACATAAAAACTCAGACACACCCCAAATAAAACTAAAAACAAAGTCATTGCTAATAATGGCACATTACTTAAGTTAATTTATATATATATGAAAAAACAAGAAAAGAAAAAAAAATACAAAAATACTAAAAGCTAAAAAACTTAAAAGCATTCGAGTGATTATGAAAATAGTCAAAAGTCAATTCTAATGATGCTCATGAGTGAGCATGTAAATTTCGTTAATTAACCTAAGGATTAGCTAAACTATATGAATAGCTTGAGAGCTACATATGTACAGTAGAAACTCGCTAAACCGCATTAATTATAACCGTGGTCAATACGGACTATGAGCTAATTCAGATTAGCATAGAAATATTAAAAAGAAAGAATATTTATAAATGCTTATTCATTTATTATAAAAAAAAAAATATATATATATATAAAAAATTCAAACAAAATTAAAACAATCCTGTCAAAGTATATATAGAACAAAGAAATTACTTAAAACCAGCCTTTCTGTGATAATATACAACGGATTAGCGAAATCATGGTCGATCCGGATTTTTGAACTCTATACAGATTAAAGTATGACTTTTGGACGACACGATTTGGGGGCATCCGGACTAACTAGTTCCTACTGTATGTAAATATAACGAAGTTAGCTGATTGTTGTTGTTGTTGTCGTTGCTTGGCCGCGACAGCTCAAGGTGCTTGGGCTCTTTCAGGACTCTGTGGCTTGTATATACGCTTGTCAGGGGAAAGAGCACGAATTTAGCATATAAGCGTTGTTTGTTATAGCGTGCAGGGATCTTATTTCCAACTGGAGAGTCACTTAACAAGGACGCATGCTAATCAGTTGGTCCTTTGAGTAATCCAATGAGGAATGCTGCTGAGTTTTAAATGAAAACTAAAACAAAACGCATATGTAGTCATGTTGCATAAGGTTTATGCAAAGTAAAACTTCAATTAAATTTATTTAAAATTTTTCTTTTTTATATATTTTCTTTCTTTGTTTGAACTTCGCTGCAAGGTAACTCTCAGCTGCCGCTAGGTTTTACCTGCTGTTTGTTATATTGTTGGTGCCTCTTACTGAGCTGGCACTGTAGTTCATTTGCTGCTGCGAATAATGTGTGCATAACTTTCCACTGTCTTCACTAATAATTCAGTCCGCAGGCTATAAACGACAACTGTTTTTGGTGTTAATAATATTGTTCAAAAACAAAAGCGCAACTATATGCCATGTTACAGTTGCTGTTATTGTTACTGTAATGTGTTAAAATCGAATGCCGCAAAAATGCAAAAAAAGAAAACAAAAAAAATAAAAAAAAATAAAATAAAATGAAAAACAAGAAACAGTACGACAAACTGAAATAAGAACAATGACATCAACATTGTAAAACGAAAAACAAGCAACAAAATCTATAGACGAGTCTACACATGTGTAAGTATACGAAACGATGGACAGTCGGACAGACGGTCTGTGTTCATGAGTAACAGCTGTCACTGTGGCAGAGAGAGAGACTGGGCGACTATGCGACTGTGCGACTGTGGCAACGTCGGCGCACTTAAGTGAAACCATATTTAGAGTGTTCAATGCCTTTAAAGCCGCTGCTAATGACGACAGTCAACTTTGCTAACTGCTGACTGCTCTTAGAAACGACATCATGGTAGCAGCAGCAGTGCAGACAGTTGAGATACACACATACACGCACACACACACACACACACACACAGTAAGACAGCAATAGATGTGCATATACATACAGACATATGTACGAGAATGCAATTACATAGCGACAAACTGACTGACTGATAGACAGACAGACATTGAGACAGACACATGTAGATAAGCGATGTAAAGCATTCGGAGTCGCAGTAGTAACTTGTTATGACAAACGAGGCAACAAATGCACAAATCGAATCGAAGCATTTGAAATACAACTCCGCGCTGCTGTTTCTCAGCTGCTTTACTTAGTGTTGAGGTCGGATGTTGCTTTTGCTTTTGCTTTTGCTGCTGCTGCTGATGTTGGTGTCGGTGTCGGTGTCGGTGTGGCTGGCTAGCCATGGCTTGTTGTTGCTTTGTCTGCATGCATGTGTATGTGTGTGTGTGTGTCTGTGTGTGTGTGTGTGTGTGTGTAATGTTCTATGCTGTAAAAACATGCCGCTCTAGCCACTGGCTAATGTATTTAAATTGTTAAATTATAACTTTTTTAATTGCATCTGTCATGGCAAATGTAAATACACACAAACGCAAACTTTTGCTTTTTTTTATATATTTTCTACTTCTATTTTTCTACAAGTTCTTTTTCACATAACGTCCTTAGTTTCAATAATTGCTTGTTAACATACACCTGTGGGCAAAATAACTGCGGCTTGTTTTTCTTTTTCTTCTTTGTATCTTATATTTCTTAAATTTATTTATTTGTTTTTTTTCAAATGCTAAATACAGTGAAATCTTCCAGAACGCACAGTTCCCCTAACCGCATAGATCTCTTAAACGGACACATTTTTAGCATACAAAGTTAATGTCCATAACCGAACAGTTTTCATAACTAAACAAAAACATCGCGTCCAACAGTGTCCGGTTATGAAAGATTTCATTATATTTTTTTAGGATGTAATATGTAACAGCTCTAGTGGAACAAAAATAAACAAATAGACTTAAGTGCCTCTTTTCTTGTGTTATATGCTATTTTTTTGCCCACTGGTGTGCTGCGACTACGTGATACATATTTTAAGCATAACTATGGCAATACAACAATTCCATTAGCAACCATGCAAATGTTAGAAGCAAATGAACATGCAGCGCACAGAGCCAATAACTGTGTACCTCTATAAAAACCATAGCAAAACGAAACGAAAACTAAATATTATATTATATTGGCACATAGGGGCAGAAAAATCAAGTTGCACGCATAACCTGTTGAGTTTGAAAGTTTTTATGTTTAGAAAAAAAAATAAAAAATAAAAAAATTAAACAAAACTAATAAAACTTGTTGCTGCGCTCAGAAGCAATGTTAAACAATCGAAACTTATTTATTTTTTTTTTTTGTTTTTTTAAATAAATAAATTTGATCACAATTCATAATTCATAATTGCGTTTACAATCAAAATCAAAGCAAAGCAGCAAATGTTTCCAAACAGAACAGCAAACTGCAATGAATCTGACAATTGTTTTGACCTTTTCAAGCCAACCGAATTGTTGTGTGTTACTCAATGCGTACAGTAAAACACAAGCAAAACACTTTTACAAATACAACACTTACTTCAAAAACAACAACAACAACAACAACAATAAAAACTTGCGATATCTCTTTCAACTTTTCATTGCCAATTATTAGACATAACGAATTTTTAATCAAAGAAATAGTAAAACGATTTATTTCTTTTTTTTTTATTTTTATTTATTTTTTTTTTTTTATGGTTATGTCAAAAGTATTTTCAATTGACACACTATTTGGTTTATGATTATTTTATTATTTCGACCTTAACAATGTTTAACGATATTGTATTTCTGTTTAAATCGATGTTACATTTAAAACAATTTTCGCTTGCCAACGATTAAACTTAAAAAAAGAAAAATCACAAAAATTTATGAATTGCTTTGCTGACTAAGTCCAAGATTGCAATTATGATAAAAAAAAAAAAAATTAAATACATAGCTAAGAATGTATATAAAAGTGCATAAGCGAATTTCGATTTTTTGCTGAGACTGCGACAATTACATAAAACTGCTGCTGTGACACAAAGTTGAAGTTATTTCCACCGTATAATGGCCTACGTATGCATGTGCATATGTATCTAGATACATTCGGGGGCTGCTAAATAGTGCGTGGTGCCTAGCAAAGACAAATTGTTGCCTGGCATATTTTATGCTTTAGCTGCTTGCTGCTTGCTGCTTACGAGGGCAAGTCAAACAGTTCTTAGAAACTGTGACAGCAGCCGCTCTCACACTGTGATCTCACATTACTTTCTGACAAGTAAAATTTTTCAGCTGCACACTGTCAACTTTTAAGCGGAATTCATTGCTTGGTTTCATTTATTGCTGTAGATGATTAAACTAAGAAAACTAAATAAAACAACAAAAACAAAGAAAGAAAGAAACAATTTTTCTGCAGTAATTCAAACATCTACATATGAAAAGTCGAATGCCGAAAGTTATCAAAGTTATCGCGTCAGATTAATCTTTAGATATGTCGTATTTACACACAAGAACTTTTCTTTTGTGTATTTTCTCTACATGATATGCTTATGCATAGAACGTAGCAAAGTTAACAATAAAAACTAAAACAGACAGCTGAGCGCCGAGCGCTGTGCGCTGAACCCAGACTAGGCGGCACAACAGGCGCAAGATAAAAACAAACAAATTACAAATGAATGCACATTTTGTACTTTCCCAGCTTAAGTTAGGTGAACGGTGCGTTGTGGGCTGATTACTCAGCAGCGTATATGAAAACGTTTTGTATAAGCAATTTTTATTGCTAAAACGAAACACACACAGAACAGAAGTAATAAGAATTAAAAGAAGAAAAAAAAAAACAAAAAAAAAAAAAAGGTAGCAAAATGTATAAGAATAAGTTACGGAAAAAAGGCAGTAAATAACAAAATAAACAAACAAAGAATAAGAAAAAAACCATTTCTATAGATACATAACACATTTCAAGACAATGGCAACAAAACTGAACTGAACTGAACGTCACAATGGCGGCAACGGCGGCGGCAGCGTCAGCGGCAACGAGAACTGAGCAGGTGTAGCTAAAATACTTTAAGAACTTGTGCCGCAAAACACAGCAGAAAATGCCAAAAAGAAAACAAAATAAAAATTAAATAAAAAACAACACCATCAACAACAACAAAAACAACAACAACAGCAACAAGAAAAACAAATGGAAATAATATGCTAAGCAGCGCAATGATAGACAGACAACACGAAACGAAGACAAGATTAAGCGAACGAACCGCTACAGTCTATTAACTCGAGCAAAGGTTAATTTAATGTGCCGTAGAAATTCTTAAGCGCATGCGGGTCGGGTTAAGTTTTTTTTCGTAGCTTCAGTTGCACAATTCCAAAAATCCAAAAAAAAGAAGAAAAAAAAAACAACAAACCTAATAATATATAAAGTCGCAAGAATGAAACAAAAGCATTTAGGTGCGTATTTGCCTTAGAAGGTCAAGGTTATGCAACTACAAGCCATTAAAAAATAAATAAAAATAAAAACAACAACAACAACCGAAAGAAAAAAAAGTCAAAATAATATTTTTTTTTTTTTTGAAAATTTAGAAACATTGATAATCTGCATCGTATATTGCTTATAGCCGCACTTCCTGCTCTGAGCAGAGCGGCAGCAAAATCGTACCAAATACGACGGAACCAAGCTCAACGCAAATATTCAAAATGAAAATCATTAATAGCTCAAAACGAATTCAGACTCGAAATAAATAAATTGAAGTCACATGCAGCACAACAGACAAGCGACAGCCACACCAACGATTCCAATTACAGTGGCAACGCGTTAACTTGCACTGATGTCAACAACTTGACACTTTGGACGTAGTCTATGGCGCTAAAACAAGAAACTGACAAATTTTAGTGTTTGTTGACTTGACGCCTGACTTATATAACAAATTGGGGAATCCTCTTTAGGGCAACTATTATATAAATAGCCAAATGACAATCACATCCCTTTTAAACTGCCTTAAACATAACGTATTCGCCTGATATTCTTTTTATTTGAATAGTTGTCTATAGGAGTAATGCGAAATAAATTTGTTTTTTTCCAATTCAAGGTCGGCACTATCATTAATGCCATCTTTGGTCGTGTGTGTGGCAAGTTATCTTAGCCAATATTTGAAATTGCTTTTAACCCAGTTTTAGTGTTGAATAATATGACAAAAATTTACTCGAATATCGAGCCGCTAGGCTGTCACTAGTTTTTATTTATTTAATTAAGTTCAATAAAAAAAACAAATAAACAATAAATAAACATGATCATGTGCCAAGTGAGTTGAGTTGTTTGGCGTACAAGTTATTGCGCGTTCACTGTAGTTAATTTTGTGCTGACATGTAATTGTGAAATTAATTTTCTTAATAAATTTGTTGAAATGTTTGAATTAAACAATATTTTTTTGTCACTCAGCGGAATTCTTTCGTTAATCGATTTTATTTGAATATTTCTAACTGCGCAACTTAGATTGATAAATTATTATGTTAGTGAATTTTTTTGTTTTTTTTTTTTTTTGTTATTTGTTTATTTTTTTTTTTGTTTTTTTAATTTGGAGCACAAACAAATATTGTTGTTTTTGTTTTGTTTTTGCTTTTTTGTGCTTTTTGAGGCGTTGTTTACTTTGTCAATTAAGGTTTGCTCTCTAAGCATTTACGAAATCAATGATTGCATTATTTTTGACTTTATTTGTAACATTTTAATTGTTTAAATTATTGCTACATTTCGTTTTCGAGGCTGTTTAACTTTTTCTTCCATGCGCACATTTTCTTTTTTTTTCCCCCCCAATTTTTGTTTTTTTTTCGTTTTTATATATACAAATCATTTTTTTTTGGTAATCTGCATTTTATAGGTCATGTGAGTCGAGTAATTGCGCTCGATAGTGATCAGACATGCGTATGCGGCATTTGAACCGCTAAAAAATTGCCACACAGTAGGCACGACGACCTTAAGCAAGAGCTATAGGAAGTTTCCTTTATGCATCGGCAGCTGCGTCCGACCTTGCGGTGCCAATAAACTGAGGCAGCCGAGCCATATGTTGCCGCTGCCCTGCGCACTTCGCCCAATAATTAAGGCTAATGATTTCATATAAGTAAGCTCGATCAGCATTCTGCATTACATGTACATGCATGTGTATAAAATATGCGATCTCTAAAACAACAAACAGTAATTTTTATTTTCTGCAATGCACTGCTCCGAGGCCAATAACCTTTTGGAAAGAAAAATACCAAAAAAAAATCCAAAATTTTTTAAAACAAAATCAAAACCCAAAATTTCTGAATGGCCGCAAAAAACTTCTTTTTTTTACCAATATAATTTATGAGGCTCATAAAAATTGCAAAATATGCCTTTTAAAAATGCAAAGCACGTTCTACTTTTCTTGCAAATAAATTTAGTTATGTGTTTTTCTTCTCCCTTTGTTTTTTTCGTTACACACACGAACAAGAACTAAGTACAGCAAGGCAACTTAGCCATTATTTTGAGCACTCTTTTTTTTTCTTGCCTGCTTGTGGTTACTATACTTAATTTTTTATACATATAATAAAAGCAAAGTAAACAAAAAATAAATTAAAAAAATTCGCATCTCACACAGCGCTTGAACCCGCAGCTTTCCACTTTGAACTTTGTTCAGCGCACTCTAGCCACTAAGCCGGGTGTTGTGCATGTTTGTGTGTGTGTGTGTGTTTATTTTTTTATATTATATTTGCTCAATGCATATGATACGCAGCAGTTTGGCAAATTAGCTTTCGTATCACAGATTGACCAGCCAAGTATACCAAAGAAAAAAAAAAGAACCAGGCGCAGAACACAGCATCGCGCAAGTTGAATAAATCTCCTAGAGCTGTAAGTGATTAGTCTCGGTTCAAGTACAAAAAAAGCGTCTGTGCGAAAAATCAACTTAACGATTTCAAAGCATATATTCTCTAGATTCTTGCACACAGGCAGGCAATTATTCGTATATACATAAGCAATTTAACCCAGCCTGTGAAACTAATTTCATATCTTGTCTTTGTCTGTTTTTTTTTTTTTTTTGTTTTTACTATTTATTTTTCCTTTCTTGTCGTTGTGTCGCAAATACATTTTTATTGCCTTTTGGTTTTGTTTGCTTTGTGTTAATTTTTATTATCCATTGTTATTGATTTTATTAAACAACCGTGTGCTGGCATTATACGTACTGACATGCCTACAAATATAGAAGAGATACGTTAGCTTGGCCGATCCTACCTAGCTGACATAAAAAACTTTGTGGCAACTTACAGTGAAGCGAACGGAGGAGCACTGATTTTGTGTAAGGTAGCCGCCATATTGCCATTTTAAATCGGCTAAAATAGCGCATATTATTGAAATTGGTTTTTTTTTTACGCAACAATTCAATGATGTGAAATAAAATAAACATAAAACAAAGAAATTTTATTAATTTAAAATTTTCGAAAAAAAAAAAAATAAAACAAAGCAGTAAATAAAGAAAAAAAAAAAAAAACGAAGAAAACTAAATGAAACCCATGACATAATTGTTATTGTTTCTTTATTAAAATCGACATGGAAAATGCAGCTCAGCTGAGTGTGGAGCGTATTTTGTTAGCCCTACAATGTTTCTCATGTTTGGCTGACTTCATCATGTCGACTTAACACTGACCTTGTGTCTAATTGATTTCATTGGAATACATATTAATCCCCATCTAATAACATGCACAATATTCAATTTGCTTATAAAATTAATTAATAATACATTGTTGCCAGTTGATGTAAAAATAAATATTCAAAAAAAAAAAAATACAAAAAACAAAAAACAAAAAAAAAATGAAAGTGTAAAATAAATAAAAATATACAATACAATGTTGTATACACTGTGTGACAAAGCACAAGGAAATCTTACGTGGCACTGTAATACTCTTTTGTTGCTTGCTTGTACAGTCTTGCCTCACTAAAATGCTTCACTAATGCACTCTAAGGCATTTTTAAACTGCTACAGGGAGTAACTAAAAATAATGTGTGCCTATGGCGCAGTACCCTGTTTATGTTGCAGAGTAACGAATCATGTGTGTTGAATTTCGTTGCTCTGCAAATGCATTATAGAAATGTGCCACTGTACTTGCCGTTGCCTTTGCCTTTGCCTTTGCCTTTGTTTATACGCTTGCAACTTCAAAGTGCTTTTTCACGAATCGATTGCATTTTCATTCTCACAATGCAAATAAACTGCAGTCAATTGGCTGCATAAGCAGCTTCGTTGGCTCACACAAGGCAGCAGCAGCAGCAGCAGCAGCGGCTTCCCCGTTCGATCAATCAATTGTCCAACCAAACGATAATCAGTAAAATAAACCAAGCATCAGCAGCAGCAGCAGCAGCAGCCTGCGTTCATGGCGTGCAAGTGTACACACACACATGAGCATGCGCATAGACAAACAGACGGACAGACAGACGGATCAGATTCATCGTGAGTGCTGTAAGAACAAATGCCAATGCCATTATACGCTTGCTACGTATGTATGTATGTATGTATGTATGTATGTCGTGTAGTGTCGTGTCGTGTGTTGTATGTTTGGTATATGCAAGTGCAAGTTTTACCCTGTAGTCTGGGCATGTTTAAACTTATCTTTATGCTATGGCCGGCCTGGGATTTTGTTTTCATTTCAATGCAACACGTTCCGAGCTCAAGGCCGCCGCCGCCAACGTTCTCAATTGCCAACGTAGTCATCGGCAGCGTCTCTGCGCCATCGCCATCGCCGTCATCGTCATCGTCATCATCAGCGTCGCCAATGCGTGGCGTTCTGATGCGTTGCGATCGTTGCAAAAAAAAAAAAAAACAACAACATAAATAAAAGCTTAGCCAGCTAAGTATGATTTCTTTTTTTCTTTTTATTTTTTTTTTTTCTTTTTTTCTTTTTTTCTTTTATATTCGCATGTTGTTCTTACTTGGTTTCTTATTTGCTTGCATATTTGCTGTGTTGTTTTTCTTGTTGTTTGCTTTTGTTTCTTATGCTGTTGTTGTTGTTATTGTTGTTGTTACATTCTGCTTTTGATGTGTTGCTGCGCTTGCATGATGAATTGCTTACCAACCAAGCGACGAATGGCCACAATCAGCCATAACAAAGAACAACTGCGCTGCGGCGTCGCATGCAAGACAACGCAAAATCGACCGCAAATATGCAACTCACATCCAAAGGATGTGCACTTTCTTTGTTTCAAGTCATGTTGCCCATAAAAGTCAATGCTGCCGGCACCAAACTGGTGGCGGATGGCGGCTGGTGGCTGGCGGCTGGCGGATGTGTGCGTTGTGACACCGACACGTATTGATATTTTCACCCCATGCTTGCTTGTTTTTGGTTTTTCTTTTGCCTTTTTTTTCGTGCTCGATCCCTTGTTCTTTTGGGAAAACAATCAAGCGAAACGCTGAAAAATGTTAATTCACCACAAAAATGCAATTGCAAGTGCAAGCACTCAAAGCAATTTGCACACACTGCCGCGTTCAATGATTTCTTTCTTTCTTTCCTTACCTTTTTTTTTTTGTTTTTGTTGCTGTTTTGTTAAAACAAAATAATGAACATGCAGCATTCAAGATGCCACAATGCCATGATGCCATGCTGCCACACCTTTATTTGCAATTTGATGTTAGCCTGCTTTGGCATCTTGGCTCTTGCTTCAGCTGTGCTGTGCTCTTAGTGCTGTTGTTGTTGTTGTTGCTGCGACGATTGTTATTGAAAGTTACTCATCAGCAGCAATTGAAAATGCACCTCAAGTACTTTACTTATGTGTATTGCATGCATCTAACAAATTATATTATATGAAGAAATTTCATTAGCTTTGTTGACTTGATCACACGATTTTTTTTTTGAGTTTTTTTTTTTTTTAATAATACATTTATAACTTTTTTTTTTTTATAAGCTTACACAAATTATTAAATACACGTACATTATGGGTTTGTTACTTTATTTTCATAAGCAATTTTATTTTTTTTCTTATAAATAAATATTTCATTTAGTTTGTGTGACATACAGTGTGTAGCATAAGTAAATAATTTTCTATATTACAGTAGGAACTCGTTAATCCGAATATCCCCTAATCCCAACATCATACTGTATAATCCATATAAAGTTAAAAAATTGAAAATCTCTATTATGTTCCTTCTAATCCGGATCGACCATAGTTTCGCTAAACCGGATAGCATGTTTTATAATGCAATTATAGAGGAAACACGTTTATTTGATATTCACTCACATACCATATTTCTTGTAATGTTGTAAACGCTTTATTTCATACTTTTTGAAAAAGGGGGGACTCCCCGACTAATTATGAAATATGTTTAAAGTTAGGTTTTCAGTAATTTTTTCGATTTATATATACTTTGAAAGGATTGTTTTAATTCTGCTTTGAAATATTTATGTTATTTTTTTATAATAAATGAATAAGCATTTACAACATTCGTCCTCTTTAATATTTCCATTAATTCGAATTAGCGAGTTCCTAGAGTATTTTTATTTGTTTGTAACTTGCAATTCTAAGCATTTCTGAACTCTCAGTGCATTAGTCACTCGGCATATATCTTAACTCTATGGCAAGCACCGTCCTTGAGTGGCCTACACTTAGTAAATTCCAATTTGGCCCTTAAGTCAAAATAATCATACGCAGCGTACATGGAGCAAGTGCCTACAATTCATAGCGCAAAGCTGTTCATGTTGTTGTGTGATGAGGTGTGCTACTTTAAATGTGGGCTGAGTTGGGAGTAATTAGTAAAGGCATATGCCATGTGCAGGCTGCATGAAATAAATAATTTTCAATTGGCAGGCGGCAGCAGAGTGAGTTAGCATTAGCCACATTTACTATGTCTTGGTGACATAAAGTCAGCAAATGATGATGTGCCCGAATGCTGTGAGTCCAGTCTCGTCGTCGTCATCGTCTGTGTGCGCTAGTTTTTAATTTATGTCAGATCGCTGCAACGTCTTCCTAAATAGACAAACATGCAATAAACACAAATTCCACAGAACTTGCCACACAAAAGTAACATAAATAAATAAATTAATGTCCGAATGCTGTTGCTGTGTGCTGCTGCTGCTGCTGTTCATGCAACACTAACAACAACAACAAAGAAATGCATGCATGCAAAAAAAAGAGAAGAAAAATATTAAAAAACACCCAAAAATGATGCCCAGGAACGCGTCCCATAAGTATGTTCGCATTATGTATAATTTGTTGGCTAATCACAAAGAACAAAAAAAAAAAAAACAAACCAAATCGGACAGACAAACAGACATATTTAGTGTGCTGCATAAGAGCAAATGTAGATGAAGATGGAAGATGTGTAACTTTTAGCTACAAATTAAAATGCGCTGTGAAATTTATTGCAGTGCCGCCAGCGCCAAAAATCGGTCACATTCTATGTCTGTGTCTAATTGGAGCAGTTCCGACCGAAACTGGCGTCTCGGGAACCCCGTTGACACTTGCACATACGTGTCTGTCTGTCTGTCTGTTTGTCCGTCTGGCGGCCTGGCTGAGTGACTGCACGTTAAAACGTATAATACACATAACATATAATCGCAGACATGCGCTGATATATTTTCATATGCCACAAAATTAATATTGGCGCCATTCTCAAAGGAATCCGTGGCATGCGGCTGCCTTGTAGGCGTGCAGCACTTATTTATGTGACAACTAATATTATTTACAAAAAACAAATGCTGATTCTGTTATGCGCTAATCCGCTTTGAATTCCTGCTCAACTTAGTTTCACTTAATTGATTGTCTCTTCTTTCTGTGTGCACTTTTCTACATTTCAATTCAAATGCCAAAAATTGCTCAAATGCGAATTTTATGTTTTGGCCCTTAAAATGCTTTGAGTTCGCTTTTCGCTTAACAGTCGATTGCCGTGTAATTAGGCAGCTTCTTTTTTATTTTTTATTTTCTTGATTTTTTTTTTTTTTTGTAATTTTTCTTGTTTTTTATTTTCTGAAAAAGTGAAAAGTTTTTTATTGGCGTTCACATTTTGAGTAACAATATTTGCGCTGTTTTTTTTTTCTGTTTTTCATATACAATGAGAAAATTTTGCAAATGCCTTAGCGATCAGCGATCTCAACGAAAATTTCATTGAGTGAAAATTGAATAATATTTTTCAGTCGCTTGAGAACTTTGCTCGAGAATCTGTCGTGTATTATTGCGCAATTATTTAAATGGTTTTTCGTGAAAACTATGAACACATGTCACTCGCGCGTTTATGTTTGATTACGCTAAAAGCAACAAAATACAAAAAGAAAACATATTAAAAACAAAACAAAAAACAACAACAATAAAAACAAGTAAACAATTAGCCCAAAATAATTAAATAAATTATCCATAAAGTGCTATGGCGCATTTATTTAAATGTTTCAACGATTTGGGACTGCGGTAAATTATTTAAATTAAGAAGTTCCTAAATGTCTTCGGCATATCACATATGGCATGTGTATGGTGTGGTGTGCTGTACACAATACATATACATATGTGTGTCAAAGGCAAAACATTTATGACATTAGCAAACAAAAATAGTTGCATAAAAATAGTTGCCATAAAAATAAAACAGCCAAATGCTAAGCTGCTACACTGTCGAACAACACCAAGCACCAAGCACCAAACACCAAATACCAAACACCAAAAATTCTAGGTGTACTTTTTGACAGCATGTAATTATTATTTTTGGCACACACACACACAAATCGGCTGAGCACACACAGCACATTGTAAATGTGTGTAAATGTAAAGACATTGGCCGGAAACTCAAGGCGAAAAGTGCTCAAGAATGTGTATCCCGGCACTGCGCCCGGCTGCCCGTGTGCTGGCGTTTTGCATTTGGCCCAACAACAGCGCCAAGCAAAAATTACTAGCAACCCTCGCTGGCTTGTTAGTGTCTCGAAGGCATTCATGGGCATGCCTGTGGCCACGGCGGCGCATTTGCGTCAGTTGCGTGGAATTAAGGGCCAAGCTATGGTTAAGCATATTACAACAACAAAAACAACAAAATTAGCAGCCAACTAACAGCAGTAAGCAACAACTTGAATTTTGTTGAAAAGTTTGCTTTTATTTCAAAGTCAAGTCTTGACCTTGCACTCGTTTCATTAACGTAACTTTTTCCAAATCGCCAGTTTAGTTGCTAACGCAATTGCATTATTTGCAATTTAATATATAATTTTTATAAATTAATTTTTTTTTTTTTTCATTTTTTTTTTTTTAGCAAATCACTTCACAGCAAAACGCAACTAAAATGCCCTTTTAGAAAGATCATAGTTCGCCCATGACTGAAGTTGCCCTTATACAAAAATTTGCCCCAACTTCAATTGGTTCACATGCTGCGCATGCCAACAACAGACGCAGTCTCACAGTAAGAATTCTTCAATGCTTTGCTTAACTTGGGCTTTTCGTCTAGAGACTCGCTGTGTTGACTATAATCTATTAAGCGAAATGTTACAATTGCTGCCACACATAATCGATTCGATGCGGTCCCCCCTTTTTGTTTTTTTTTTTTTTGGTTTTTTTTTTTTATTATGTTTCTTTGGAAACTAGCTCCGCTTGTCGCCTTTAATGTGGGTGCGCTAGTTCCGCTCCATAAACCCTAGACTGGCGGTTAAGCTGTCACTTTGGCATAGCTGCTATACGCTGTTTCGTAACGTACCTTGGAACCTAATAAATCCAAGTGTGTGTGCACATTAGTGAATTTGTTCACACTTCCGTTTATTTTTTATTTGGTCTGAATTGAATTTCTCATGCTATTTTAAGCAATTTGTAATGTCTTTTTACTTTTTCATATTTCATTTATAGTTACATATATTTTTATTCATTGGTTTGTGTTGTTTATCATACAAAACAAAAAATCAAATCAGAAGCAAATTTGCACTTTGCCGCAGTCGAAACTTTGAGTGCTTGACACTTCATAACGAAATCAATGGAAATTCAAAATGTGCTAAATTGCACGCACGCTACACTCGAACATTAATGTGCTAAACATTTCCTCTCAATAATATCAACAAAATAAGTTTGGCATAACGGCTCTCTAAGCTCTTAGCCAAGGCGCAGTGCAGCTCTCGCCGTCGCTTGCGTTGTGCGTCTCAATTGTGTGCACCGGTGACTGGCAACTCCTGCTGTCCACCTTGCGGCGGAACGGCACTTCTGAGAGCAGTTAACCTGGCAAATGTTTACTCTCAGCTCTGTTGTCAGCAGTTTGCGAGAGAGCATGATGGATTATATGGAAAAAGCTTTATGGTGTGAAATGATGCGTCTTCTCTGCGTCAGCTAAGATGCCAAAGTTATCATTTTAATGCCGTTTAGCATTTCATGCAGAATTTTCACCTTTTGGCAATTTTAATTTAAAAAAAAAAAAACAAAACTCAGCTTTTGCTTATACAACTGACACATTCCTTGAAAAAATATGCCTGACATGTTCATTTTTTTAAATGCTTAAATAAACGAAATTGTATACAAAACACAGCAATCCCCTAAAATATTTAATTCGATTTATAAACATTAACATAAATCAGCCTTTTGTCAGCTTAATATTAAATTTATATTTAAGTTCAAACAAAAAAAAAATATATATATATATGTATGTGTAAAAATCTGCATAGCTGACTTTGATATACTATATGCAGATTCTTTCAAAGCTCCTAAGAGTTATTATAACATTTTTTGCATATTATAAACTTATTTGCACTGTGCTAATTTTTTGTTTTTGTTTTTTTTGTTTTTTTGTGGAATAGTTAAGTTTGCTAATTTAAGCAATCGATGATAGATAAACGTTCTAACACGAAACAACAAAAAACCTGCTATTCAAATCTGTACCAAAAATCCAAGTTCCAAACGTGAGAATTACTGTGACTGTTTTATTTTTTCACATGCGTGTCACAAAAATTCGCCTAACTAATTCATTTCAAAATGTAGCTAAATTTAAATTTGTTTGTTTGTTGTTATTTTTATTTTTATTTTTATTATTGTCTACTCTTATTTGTTTGAATTGTTTCATGTGTTTGAAGATAAGCACGCGAGGCCTTCGGATTGCATGTATTTGCACTATAAAATAGTTTTCAGAGTGTTGTGTGCGCAGAACTGGATGCGGGGGGATGGGGGGGAGTGAGCAAAGAGGAATTGATCAAAAACCGAAAGCGAAATTGTACACGGAGCACATGCATCTGTAAACTTTCATCTGGCGCATGCTAAGCGTATTAACGGGGGGAAATCCAGTTACTGTTTCCGATTCGTACGCTAAAAAATGTCAACAGCAGATGTTTCGTAGTTTCCATGATCGCTATACACCGATTGCCCTTTATTGGCTATGACAAAACCGAAAAGCGACAGAGATAAACGCTTTAAACCGAAAAAAAAATAAAAATAACAAGTGCACACAAAAGCGAAAACAATCATAAAAACAAAACAATAAAACAAAAAAAAAATCCTAAACGAAAAAAAAACAAAAGAAAAAAAATATAAAGCAAAAGTGAAGTGTACAAACAAAAATCAAATCTGTATTCGCAGCAGTTACATTTTTTTCGTTTTGTTTTTTTTTTTGTTTTTTAGCATTTCAAAGATTTTTCGTATGCAATGCAAGTTTAGAAATAACTTTGCAACAAATTTTGTAAATACTTGCATGTTTTTTGTTGTATGCGAAACATTGACTTGATCATTACCAAATTTGCATAAGTGCCAAAAATAAAAGTTGCGTTTAAAAAATAATACTTCAAAAAAATAAAAAAAACATTGCTACACTTGTGTTAATAACTCGTACACAAACACATGCAAGGCAGGTCGCTTGTGCAATTATTCGCACAACGTTTTAAGTTTTTTTGGTACATTTTTTCACTTTTGGTGAGCCACTGTGGCAGCGGCAGCGGCAGCACATAAGGCCAAGCCAGCCATGAAAACAAATTCATATGTGTAATACGCCTGCTTTATTTTTTTTTAGTTTACATTTGCTTAGGTGACTGACTACTGACTACAACAAACCGTTATCAGAGAGATTATGTGTGTGTGTGTGTGTGTGTGTGTGTCGATTCTTATGCATTGCTGCCTAAACCAATTGCAGACAAAGTTAGGGCAGCTCCTGCATTGCGCCAACTGCTCAACCATGAAATTTCATATTAACATATTTTTATGCTTTTCACATGGTCACAGCTTTGCTAACGTTAAACAGTGCACAGTCACACACACATACATACATATATATATACATACATGTATATAAAGTGCCATAGTCTACTTTCAGTTCACTGCATTTGCTGCAATATATTATTAACTTTTTTTAAATCGACCCTTTATTATATTTTTTTTGCAAACCCTTATGTTCTGCCTATAGCAAATAATTGCATACTAATTTTCCTTTGCCTGTTTACAGCATTAAATCTTGCACATTGCCATATACATACATATGTGTGTGTGTGCACACATGTACATATGTGTGTGTGTCACTACCAGTTGGCAAAAAGCGCAAAGTTTGTGCACTTAAATCGGTAAATCAGTCACAGTAAAGCAAGCAAGCAATGAATTGTGCTCAAAAATTAGACAGCAAATTGCGGCTAGCTGCTGGCGGCTGTTTGTCAAATTTAGTAATGTGACATCACATGGTGGGTGGCTGAGAGGGGGTAGGGAGATTGGTTGTAGCGCATTCTGGCAGATCTTCCAACAAACTGTTGACTTGCCCTCATACTGTGCAGCGGCATGTTTTTATAACACAGTTTCTAGTTTGTTGCGAAAAAGCTTTTGGCAGACATTTTCATTTGCATTTTTTGGTACATTTTTTTTAGGGTCTTTTTTAGTGTTTTTTTTTTTTTTTTGAAACATGCTGTGAGTTGCACAAGATAGCCAACCAATAACTGCGCACTGAACCCTGACGGCTAACACTTTGCTGACAATGCTTTTAAAATTCTTTTTTTAGCTTTTAGCTCAGTTTGGTTTGTGTTTGTTGTTGTTGTTTTTGTCAAAGTGCGGTATTTCGCTTGTTGAGAAAGCACACACACACACACAACAACAACACAGAGGTGATGTGCAGGTTGCAGTCGGGCTTATTATCATCGTTAACATGCTGCTGCTGCTGCTGCTGCTGCTCGCCATAATAATGTTAATGTGGCCCGCATGATCGTGTTACAGTTCGTTGCTACTGGGCTTTTGTTCTTCGAATTGTTGTCGTCTTCGTCGTCGTCGCCTTTGTTGTTGTCTTTTTTGTCGTCGTCGTCGTTGTAGTCGTTGTTTGTGTTGTTGTTGTTGTTGTTGCTATTGTTGGCAATGTTGTAGCCGCTTGTCGGCTGCTAATTGTTATGACGTTTAATTACAAGTTAATTGCTACCAGCAACACCCGCGAGCAAAGATTCTTACAACTTTTGGCATTTTCAATAGAAAGACTCTTGTCTGTCCGCAACAACGTTTTGTTTAGCAGTGCAAACAAGTGACTGGGCCCCCCAAACTCCCTCACTCCCTCACGTCCTCACGCCCTGTCCACTATTAATGGCCCATAGTGGTTTTTTTTTTTTGTTGTTTTTTGTTTTTCGTTTCCTGCACTGATATGAACGTTGCGTGTCGCCGCTACAATGGCGTACAATAAAATTGTTTAAGCCGCTTTGTGGCGGTATTGGCCCTCACACTGTGACTAATTCTTAACACGTCTGCAGCAGCGTGCTTTCACAACTTTTTTGCCATAATTTTTATTTTATTTGCAGTGACGCAGCCGACTGAAAGCAAAAACATGAACGATCTTGTGTGCTTACTTCTACACACACACACACACACATACATACATGCACAGTACTTTGTGCTTAATTATGACAGATTGAAAATATATGCATGCCTTGGCGTTTTCTTTCTTGATTTTTTTTTTTTTTTTTAAATACAAAATCCTTTATTTCAAATTGCAAATGAACATGACTTGACTAACTAAACATTTAATGCTGCAAAAAAAAATAATTAAAAAAAGCTTTTCAACTGCGCTTAGATGCCACTTTACCATTGTACTAAAAAAAGCTTTAATTTTGATGGGCATTTCTATGCCTTATGGCTGTGCAGGCTTAAGGTTAAGAAATCATAATTTTTGTCGATTATTCTGTTGTCTATCGATAACACGATAACACTGAACAGGCTGACATGGTTAACAAAATTAACGAAAAATCAACATATCTATTTGCAATTTAAATTATAAAGCAAATATTACAAAAAAAAAAAAAAATTTTAATAAAAATTTTTCTATTGATTTTGGTTGACTTCTAAGCAATTGTGCTGCACTGTATTTATATTCATAGTGTAAGTGTTTATATTTTGTTTTTCTTTATATGCATAAACTTCAACAATTGCCGACTCTTACATTTATCTAGACGTCACATTTTACTAGTGAAAATACAAATGCCAATCCGGTTTTCATATGTATATATATTTATTTTTTTTTTTTGCCTTTCTGCGTGGTTTTGTCTACACAATAAACAAAATAGTAAAAAAAAAAAAAAAAAAAAATTATAAAAAAAAAGCGAAAAAAAAAAAAATAAAAAGCACGAACATATTTTTATAACGCGTTTGAAAATCAAAATGTTATTTCCATGCTGCATATTTGAATACTTTTACTATCAGCGAAAACTAGCCGTGGTTACGCTCGTGATCGTCAGCATCGTCAGCATCAGCAGCTCAGCGCCCACCGCGGCTCCCACCAAAGCATACAGCACAGCAGCAGTTGAATACAAAGCATTTGTCGTCGTCGTCGTCGTCGCCGTCGTCATCGTCATCGTCATCGTCATCGTCGACGTTGTCTTGAAGCGTCGGCTGCTGCTGCTGTTGTTGTTATTGTTGTTGTTTTTGTTACTGCTGCTGCTGCGCATACGCAACGCACGACTAACAACTATTAGAGGCCACTAACCCAGCTAAAGTCAACTTGTGTGAGAGTCAAACTTGGGTGCGTTTGCACAGTAGCAATAATTTTAACTGCGGAAATTTAAACCAGTTGTAAAAAAGACAACAACAAACAAATGTATAAAAAAAAAGAAGAAGAAGCAGCAGCAGCAGCAGATGAAAGAAAGAGAAAAACAAAACTACAACTGCCAAATAGGCTGCTGACCTATCAATTTCTTTGCTGCGCCAATATGCGTCGCACATACATATGCATAAACATTTGTATATTCGCCAAATCGTTATGAATTCTATTATTATGCTATATATGTGACAAAATTTATGCCATTTCCTACATATTTCGACAAATTATTAAAATGCAAAAACAACAACAACAACGGCAACAGCAACAAAACCACAAACACTAATTGTTTCGCATACCGTTTGAGGTGAAAAGGTTGTAACCGATTTATGCCTACATTTCGTTTCTTTTCTTTACTTTTCCTGCCGTTTTTTTTCTTTTTTTCTATGCATTGATTTGTTTGATTATTTGATTATTACGCAACACATGTACCACAAAAAAGTCTTTTAATTCACAATTTGCATTATAAGCTGCTATTTATTGATTTATATTTTTTCTTTTTGTCTTTTTTATTTTATTTATTTTTTTTTTTTTTTTGGTTATATTGTTTCACTGATTATACAATGTTGTTTAAAAATAAAAAAAGGCGAAAAAACTATGTATATAATTATACGGTTTTTTGCACATATAACGGTTAAGTTTTGTAACTAACGAACTTCAGCATTATTAGAAATACATAAATTATAAGAAACAAACATCAGAGCGCTTGCAGATTTTACCATATATGTAATATTATATCTGCTGTGAAAAGAAAAATATTTTCATTTTCAAAGTTTTTATTTATTGTTACGCACATCCTGCTTTAGTCTATAAATATTTATTGTTAGCAATTAGCTATTTCTTTTTATTTTTTTCTCTTCGTTTCTTTCTTTTTTTTTCAGTTTTGAGTTTGGCATTAATTAGGTTACCTCACAAAAGTTCCATGTAATTAAAACTTAACACAATATCTACAAATCTGTTAGTTAACCTAACCGCGCAAGAAATTATAAAATTATCTTTTAATTTTAGTTGGCAATTTTTTAAGCTGTTCATTTACTTGGCTTCTGCTGCATGCAAGTTTGTTTTCATTGTTATTTGCTAAACTTGTCAAATAATTGTCTTTCCTAATGTTTAACCAGAATCACCTTACAAAAATCGAAGGTTATACAGAAATATTTGCAAAAATATATTATATAAATGCCATAGAGCTTCAAGTTGGAATTAAATAAACTGTTTGTTTACTTGCCAACTTTTTTTTTAGATCTTATAAAAATATACGAAACGTGTAAGCAAATTTATTTACATACAGTAAGAACCCGGTAATTTGGTTGCCCCCTATTCCCCTCTGTTGCCTGTGATGCGAATAGAGTTTAAAAATTGAAAATTTTCTATAATATGCCTTTTTGAAAAAGGGGGACTCCCCGTCTTAGTACGAAATGTGATAAAAGGAAGTTTTCCAATCATTTTTTCATTCTACATATACTTTAAAACGTTTGCTTTCTTTTTGTTTAAATATTTATGCTATTTGTTTCATAATTTCTAAGCTAGTTCGGATCATCTCATAGTCCGTAGTGACTCACCGGCGAATGTATAACTATTTTACATCAGGTGTCTCATAACGCAAATTGAGTGCAGATTAACGCCTAAATAAAATTAAAAATGAAAAAAAAAGTCCGTAGTGACTACGGTTTTAATTGATCCGGATTAGCGAGTTCCTACTGTATGTACCTATGTGCCAATGAATAAGAGAAGATTTTTGCATGAATTTGTTAAAAACTTTACTTTGCCGTCTGTGTGCAATTTCAAATAATAAAATTATAAATTAAGACTATAAAAAATACTGGCAGCATATTTAATATGTAGAAGTCAGATTTTGTTATATAGTAAAATAGATTTTGCGCCAAAGACTGCAAAGGGAGGCCAGTAAAGTTTGAAGACGCCGAGTTGAAGGCGTCATTGGATCAAGTTGCATGCCAAACTCAAGAGGAGCTCGCCGAAACCTTGGGAGCGAGTCAACAAGTGTTTTTGAACCAACTCAAGGCCACAGAAAAAAAAAAAAAAACTTAAACTTGCACAGCGTATATATAGTAAAATAGACGAAATTTCATATATGTATGTCCAATACACTATGCATACCAAAAACAATTGAGTTGCGTGCCATACTTTGTGTTGTTTTATTTATTTTTATTTATTTTTTTCTCTTTTTCAGTTTTTTCTTTTGCATTTTCAACTGGTTCATGAAAGCTTCAAAAATATTTTCGCTTTAGTTTTCACTTTGTGTTTTGTTTGAGCAGCTTCGTGCTTTGAATGAATATGATTTTGTAGATACTTTGGCCCGATAATTCGCAACTGGCATTAAAATCAAGTTGAAGAAATGCTCAAATGCTCAAATGCTCAACTCGCATTTCCCATGATTGCCATAATCTAACGATGAAGTAAATGAAATCAAGATTCGCATGACATGTGACTATTATGCTTAAGCACAATTCCAAGCGAAAATGTTCTATAAATAAGCAGGCGGCAGGCCATAGACAAAAGAGCAGACTCTCCCCTCCCCCCCGCCAGTATACATAATCTAGCTCGGCTTTGGTTGCTTGCGCTGCTGGATCAGTGCAGGAAATTCATTTTGTTATTGCTTCTTTTTCGCTTTAAGCGTCTCGAGTATGGAAGCCACGCAATGAATTCCACGGAAAATATGACACTAAACAGCTGAGAGCTGCTACATGTCAAAAAGTAATTCAACAGCAGCAGCGCAGTCTTCCCTTGTCGGCCCCCGCCCACCCGCCGTGAAAAGATCGGCAGCATGATGGCATGTACCTTGGCTTTTCGATTAACTCTTAGACATAACTTTGGCAGTAAAAGCTTGGCCAGATTCATTGTCGATTTGCATATGTGTGTCAACAACACGCCTCGCTTATTCGCTTACTTACTTACTCTGGCTGCCATATGTGGTTTTTCTTTGCGGTTTTGTTTGTACTTTTTCTTGTGTAATGATGTGATAAAAAAAAAGAAAAAAGCAAAAGAAATGACAAACAAAAGAATTTGTGTAACAAACGCCACGAATCGTGTTTACAGGTCGAGCTACAATGATCCATTGCGCAGTTGACCTGCAACCCCTACGCTGACATTTTCTTTGCACGACACA
Organism: Stegana nigrithorax; assembly: GCA_037044495.1. Taxonomy (NCBI): domain Eukaryota; kingdom Metazoa; phylum Arthropoda; class Insecta; order Diptera; family Drosophilidae; genus Stegana; species Stegana nigrithorax. The sequence continues at coordinate 14,307 of JBAMBQ010005035.1, read as the reverse complement.
CGACGGAGACATAAAAACCAACAACAACAACAACAACAGCAACCACAAAATTTACTACAGCAACTGCATATGTCTGTCTGTATGTAGAATATATGTGTGTGTATGTGTGTGTGTGTGTGTATCGCTGGCATGCAAATGCTGTTGCTGGCGATCAACAAAGATCAAGTAAATTGACATCGGCAAGCGAAATACGAAATACGAAACATTAATGCACATAACAGTAAAATTTAAAGCTCACTTGGGCTAATTACGTTGGAATGTGTTTCCTAGGGATTACGCATTAGCTAAGGGAACGCACCCATACTCGCACGTGACCTGTTTAGGTAGGAAGGGTGGGTCATCAAAATAGCAAGCTTGGACAAAGTACTGTGTCTTGGTGGTTATACTACGGTTGATCATCGAGAGTAAGGAGAAAGGGGTAGAAAATGGGTCACATAGTATGAATTAGTTCCCTAATGTTGGTAAAAGTTATTTATTATTATTATTATTATTATTAGGATTTCAATTAAGTTATGCCATGTGTGCACGATAGCTGAATACATATAATAAGAATTGTTTCATTGTTTGCTTGCAGATGTAATTCGAAGGCTTCTTATCTGCCGCGTCAAAGCCTTGAGAAACTGAACAACACGGATCCGGATCATGGCAGCTACAAGCTGACGCTTACCTCCAACGAGAATCTGGTGGCACCGCCCAAGTCCAAGTATGAAATACTCACGTCTGCGTCGAACATTGGCAAGCTGCCGCAGAATTTGCCGGACGTGTTGCCTTTGGGTGCCAAGCTGCAGCCGCAGCCGCAGCCCATGTCGCCGGGCTTGGCCAATGATGTCACAATGCGCTATGGTTCAAACAATAATCTGGCGACAACAGCAACGGCAGCAGCAGCAGCCGCAGCCGCAGCAGCAACAACAACAGCAAGCGGCATTAAAGCAGCGAATTCACCAACACACCAAATGTCCGTCTACACCATGATGTATGCACAGCCGCAGCCGCAGCAGGTGCACAACACACATCGCTACTCAACGCCGGCCATGCACAGCAGCAGCAGCAGCAGCAGCGGCAGCGGCAGCGGCAACAGCAACAGCGCTGCCAACTCGCCGAACTACGCCAGATCTCAATCGTACGACATGAGCAACACGCATAGCAATAGTCCTACCAAATTCTTATCGCAGTCAACCGTTGATCTTAAGAGAACCGCATACAACCTCGAAACCACACTGGAGCACATCGAGCCCAGCAGCACAACGAAAACGGGAACAGCAAAGCTACTGACGCCGGCGCAATCCAATTGCAGCTTAAGCAGCAGCAGCAACGCCGGCGGCGGCGGCACACTAGAGTCGGCCAATGCCAACGCAGCCGGAACTGGAGCTGGAACTGGAACTGTAGCTGGAGCAGTGGTGGAGTTCAGAGAGCCACAAGCGAATCTTAATGACCGACACATATTCCGTGCGGAACTGGTCAACACCTCGGCCCCGGGCATAGTCGGCGACAACAAGGCACTCAAGTCCGTCAGTCGTCAGGACTCGCTGCGTGAGAACATTGAGAAGATCACGAAGCTGCAGTCAAAGCTGATGTCGGCACACATGTGCGACTCAGTGCTGAGCGGCTTTGTTGGCGTTGTCAATAAGTTGCCGCCTGGCAACACCAGCTCCATATCGAGCATAAGCGAGGAGGAGCGCGAACCAAACGAGACGCTGGCCACGGCCAAGGCCAAGGCAGAAACAAGCGACCGAGAGACAACGCAGCCGACAGCAACGTTGCCGAAAGTGGAAGCCATGCTGCCCAAAGCGGCGGAACCGTTGCTGAAAAGCATGAATGCCGAGACCGAGGCGCTGAAGCTCGTGCAGCGCAGCGAGCTGATCCTGCGCGTGAATCCCACAACTGTTGAGACTGCATCACAGACTGACGATCTGCTCGACTGTGATATGGGCCGTCTGACGCTGCACACTGCGAAGGAGGAGGCCGCGGACACACCCAATCGCACATCACTGCTGCCCCGGCAGCCGCATCCCATCGAGCTGGACTATGAGCATGCCGCCGAGGAATTTGTGCAGTTGCTGGCGCCCAATCACAAACTCGTCGAGATACTTAAGCCAAAAATCTACACACCGACGACGGCGTACGTCAGCAATCTGTACAACTCGAGTGTGCCGCTGCGACCGGCCAAGCGTGATGTGGGCACCTCCACGCTGATGCGCATGAAGAGCCAATACGAGCTGCTGCCGGCTGCCAAAGTCATCGCCACAGCTGCTCACACTGCTCACACTGCTCTGGAACCGGGTTTGGTTGCTGTGGAGCTGCATTTCGCTGAGCTGGACTTGACTTTGCTGCATGGCAGCGGCGACACGGAATGCACAAATTTAATCAATCAGAAGTTGGTAGGTTTGATGTCCAAAAGATAAAAAAAAAAAAAAGAAAAATATATATGCTCATCATATGTTCATTTATAGGATGACCTGATCAAGATGCTTAACCAAAAGATAAGAACGCTGAGTCAAGAGCAGAAGACCATGTCGGAGGAGTGCACTGCGAATGACAGCTTGGGCAAGAGTCTGCTCGACAAGCTAACGGACAAGGTGCGCGCTAGTGAAGCCTCGAAGATACGCACCTTTGTGGATGATGTGGGCCATATCACGAGCCTCTTGCTATCACTCTCGGAGCGTCTGTCCAAAACGGAAGCCAGCATCAATGAGTTTCCGGTTAACGGCAGCAACTATGAAATTGTAAGTAGCTCATCACATTCATTCGCTTTTTATTGTAGAATGTGTCGATTTAACCAAGTACTTTGTCGTTTTTTAGAGCACACTGACAGCGAAAAGAGATCGCCTATACGAGCAACTGGATGAAGCCAAGCGTCTTAAGGTACGTATGCCGTTAGTTAGTTAGTGAGCCATGTATGCATGTTCCCTAATGTTATGTCGTTCTTGGTTTGGTTTCTTTCAGGCGGATATCGATCGCCGAGGCAACAGCATCGGTACACTATTCGAAAAGAATCTTAGCAGCGATGATTGCGCCGACTATGATTATTTCATCAATATGAAGGCTAAACTAATTGCTGACACTCGAGATGTTGCTAACAGGATCAAATGCAGTGAGGAGCAACTGAACTCGCTTAGAGAAATGCTCGTTCAAAGCGATTGTTAAGTCAGTTAGTGTCTAGCATTGGCGTCATGGCTAATTGCTTTCATCGTTCTTCCACGCTTTCAACTTCATGTTGAGAGTTCATTCGTGTGAATCGATCATGATCGTAGTCGGCACTTCAGCGGATCGCCATTGCCATTGGATTCATTTGGAGCAGCTTTACAATGTTCCTTTGCAGCCTGTCCTCAAGCAGGATCAAGTTATCAACTTTCACCACCTTAGCAGCGTTATTTGTATTTAATTTTTTTCATTTGAATTTAAACAAAACAAAAAACAAAAAAAAAAAACACAAAACAAAACAAAACAAGAAAACATAAAACAAATACATAAAAAACATAAAAATTTTAAGTGTGCTTAGTAATCAAAAACCGAAAAAGCAAATACGATACGTATTTGCATATATGATTTTGTGATTCTTTTTTAGTTTTTAAGACATTAGCCTGTAACAGAATGATTATCTGCCTATATTTGTAATTAACCATTATGCATATTTAAAAAAAAATATTTTTTTTTTTTTCTAAAATAAAATGAAAAAAGTCATTGCAATGCAGCGCATTTATTATTATTCTCTTTTATTAAGAGCATAGACAAGTTCCGGAACACTCTACTTCATTTGTATTCGCTATTCAAATTCGGTGTTACAAGAACTAGCAAAATGCCAGTTTATAGTGCACGAATATTTTAACCAATAATACTTTGATAATTTCTATACCCTCTACCAAAAAATGGCAAAGGAAATATCAAAGTTGTGCGAATATATGTAACAGGCAGAAAGAGGCATAGCAGCAAAGTATATATATATTCTTGATCAGCACCGAAAGCCGAGTCGATCTAACCATGTCCGTCTTTCTTTATGTCTGTCTGTCTGTATGAGCAAACGGATCTCGGAATCAGTTAGACCTACAACAACCAAATATGGCAGTAAGACTCTCCTGATCCATAGGCATAACAAATTTATTTTGTTTTTTCGTTATACAACCTAAAACATATAGCTGCTATAGGAACGATCGGCCGAAAAAACACATTTACTATTTGAAGATATCGTTTCCAAATTTCAGATCAATATCTCAATATTCTGTATATAGGTTCACTATATCATATAGCTGTCAAAGGAACGATCAGCCGAAAAATGACTTTTACTAAGCAAAATTTTTCAATTGAGCTGCCATGGCGTGCAGTTGGTGATCAGCCGCTCTCCGCTTCCTATATAAAGTAGACAGCAGTTGAGTTGCATTGAAGTGCAGTTGTGCCCGATTATAGCCCTGCCTTTCTAGTTGTTACTAGTTTTCGTAAAATGAAGAGTAAAATATAATTTACTTAGAACCAGTTATTATATAAACGTTTTGTATGTTATGTTTCATAAATTTACCATACTGATCAGTATGTAGCCTCTATGTGATAGAACGTTTATATGTGATACTTAAGGATTGAAGTTCGAATTACTGTGGCAACCTTTCGCCTAGTCCTGGCTATTTTTGTAAAGGAGCTCTTAAAGTCAATCTGTTTCTCATTACGGCGTAGTTCTCTACATAATATATAGGAACCAAAGCAAGGAACCCCAGCAAAAGGCATGGGGCTTTTGTCTTAAGAACGTTAATGCTAAAATAGGACATGAAGTATCATTAGAATGTTTAGCGAATATAACATATATCACCATTTTGATTGACATAACTTGTTGATTAGATAGTTTTTTTATCTAGTTTCATTTGACTTCTTCAATGCTGAATTTGAATGTATCTTACTATATCCATGTGGCGTTATCAGCAACTCAGAAAAAAAAAAAAAAAACGATGATCGTTCATTAAATGTTTCTTCCAAATGCTCAATGAGAAAATATAATTTAACTGCCTTTTCAGTTTTCACACCATACGACAGGAAATGGATGTCAAGCGACTTGTGGAACATGATCTTCGTAATTCAGGAAAGGGCTGAAATTTTTATTTGCGTACTGAGCAAATCTAAAGTCTGATGTTGATCTTGCTGCTGTTTCTAAGTAAACTCAGTCTTTGACAATGCTGAAGTTGTAAGTGTAGATGTGCTTAGATTGTAAAGACTCTCTTCCATGTACTTATTTTTTTCCTCGTTTTTTTTTTTTATTCACTTATTGTATATTTGTAGGCTTGAATTTCTCTCATACTTTATGGAGATGTCCGTGCATTGTATAAAAAACTATTTATTTGTTTATTTATTATAGAACTTAAAATATAATTACAAATTATACTTAAACGAAATTTGAGCAAGTGCAAGTGGGGCCTTCAGCTCACTAACTAATTACTAACGAGATCGATGAACATGTTTAATTATTATAGTGTTGTTTTATATGAGAGAAATGTAGTCATCTAATAATCTTTACAAGAGTGTGAAGTCATTTATTTACAGTTAATGCTAATAAAATTAGTTTAGCTTATATAAGATTATGTAAATTTGTTGATTTAAGATATTTAGTGACATAAGTAATATGGTGGAGTGAAGGTTCTGCTAGGGATTGAGCAGGGATGGACGGTTAATATGTGGATCTTTGTGATTGAAGAGCGGGACAGTTTGCTATGATGTGGATGACTGTTAACTGGGTACTGCAAAATTGGCATGAGGGAGGGGGATTTTCGTTAAGAATGTAGTTGTGCGTGAGGTTGGTATGCCCGAGCCTAAGGCGAAGCAATTTCATGAAGTCAAGTTGGAAGGAGGTTGCATAGGGAAAGGGAAGTTTTATTACTATTGACTATTTTATAGTGGATAAAAAGTAAATGAGATAAATTATGAAATAAATTGCAATGAACTGTTTTAAGAATGCAGCTAAGGCATTCGTTCAGCATATTGAAGCCTGACTGTATTTGGTAACGAGCACGCGTTTTCTTAGTGTTTGCGGCGTATTCGGGTTTCTCCTTAATTATAATAAAGAATTAGCAGCTCACTCAGCGCCTAAGCGTCTGCCAATCAAAGTTAATTCCTTTTTTTTGATCAAAATAGCTTCTTTTCTTTCAATGTCGTTATTATCTGTTTAACACATTAACGTAGATTTTTTTGGTTTGTTTTCATTTTGTGTTCTTCTTATACAATATTTAACTTATTGTGTTGACAAGTGACAATTATTCGATTAAAAAGTCAATAAAGTCTGTGAAACCTCGGTGGCGACGCAGGCAATTCGCTGCCAATTTATTATTGATAATTAACTGTTCTATTTTGTGTCAATATCTTGCTTACGCGGCCCAATGTTGTCACAAAAAAAAACTCTTTGGAAGTCTTCAGTTTCTCAACAATCCAGTTTGCCAAAGATCGCTTGATAAACTGCATACATGAGCCGCGTGATTGATAATAAATGGTTTTTTTCACGATTATTATCACTCAGTCGTGATTTTCTGTATCGTGCAGTGGCAGGCGTCAAAAGCTGTCTACACTCGCCTACGTACGTATGTATGTATGTATGTCAGTATGTATGACTATAATATACGCATCGACTAACATAATATTGTTGTACTTATGCTGTTGAAACGCGCTTAGTTGTGTCAGCGCCGTCCCCAGCAGCTGTCCCAGTCCCAGTCAAGTGGTCATGCGACACTGGGCCAAATATAGCAGCAGCTAACAAATCAGATAATGGTCACTCAAGAGCCGCTTTATCACCGATGACAATTGGTGAATCAGCTGAAACACGAACTTATACAAATGAAATTAAATTCAATTGCATTAATTCAATGTTCTAACTAATTCTACAGCTAAAGATAAGAGTAATTAATAAAGCATTTTATTTTACCATGCCGCAGTACATCTACGGCCTAGAACAGGTTTCCAAAGCGAGAAACCAGCAACATTTGCGATTAAACGGCAATAAAAGTTGTAAGCTAAACACCTCGGCTGGGGGGGTTGGATCATGCCATGGGAAAGATGCTCGCTCGTGCAGTTTATTATGTCTCTAATAGGCAAATAAAATCTTTGTTGTGGCATATGCATGATATGCCGAATGTATAGCAAGGACACTGAACTGATAACGTCGCCTAACCAAAGCGAGCAGCTAATGCAGCCTAGCCTGGCTAAGCTAAGTTCGCAGATGACCCCAGTGTAGTTCTGCCACTGTAGCAGCAAAAAGTTTGTATGATCCTACCTTGCTAGATTTGAACTTTGACACATAACAGTCGCAGCCATACTACGTGACCCATTTGTAAGATTTTGTACTTCCTCCCCCAACGGTGACTACTCGTAGTATATGCCAAGACCCCCCTCTCCCTCTAATTATTACGTAGTATTTTATAAATTAGATTTTAAATAATGTTTTGTAAACAAAAAATTTTGTAGCTTGGTTCAAAGACTCCCCTCCACCATTAAACAGCTCACATAGTGTGGTTACGTTCCTTAACGTGCGTGATTCGAATCCCTTTGGCAATCTGCTGGCTGTGCTAATTCAATTAGTTTTGAAGAACTAGAAAATCTATGCTCTGGAAAAATGTTTACGCGGAAACGATGTAAAAGAGCTGGCCACGCGCAGCCCCCAACATATGTAACGCTTTACTTAATTATTTATATGCTGGGGGTCTAACGAGTTTCTAAAGAAAATAATTGATAATGGAGAAAATTTGCATATAAATATATGTAAAAATTAACCGGAACGACGTTAAGTGAGTATTGTGGCTAAATGGTTTCGCAACAAGAATTCTATAGAACGATCGCCTTAACGCAGTCAAACATGAATTTTCCCAACGACTTTTGAGACCTGGGGTTGCATGCTTAAGCATTCTCAGAAAAAACTAAATAATAGTTTCATTTCAATAAGTACATACAAATGTATGTATTTATGTCTGTATGTTTGTATGTATGTGTGTATGTATGATTTGTCTGTATGTATGTTATTAACAAACATTTCCGAGTATTGACTTGCGGTTAACGTCGTCGCGTCTTGTCAGCGAAGTGTTCTGAATTTATTATTATTCAAATCAAACAGAATTCCCAAGCCGAGCCGATACGAGTATGGCCCAGTCAATGGCGTCACGCGCTCACAGCTGTACGTACATACATATATACATATTGGTAAGTTCAGCCATGCAACAGGCACAGACAGCATAAGCCGCCAAAATCAAAAATCATTCAATGAGCGTCAAGCGAAAAACTCGCCTGCCGCGTATCAAAAGTCACAATCACAATTCGCTTTTGGCTCCAATAATTGCTATGCGTGACAGCACACGCAATTTAACGTCGCTTGCCAATTTTTTGCCGTTTGTTTTTGTTATTCGCTTAAATGCTATTCAATGATAAACCGAACGACATGAACTTGAATTTACATGAGCATTGCACAAATCTAGCCAAGTGACGATATTAATCCGAGCCTAAAGTACACAAAGTAATTAAACAGCGCACAACAGAAAAAAAAAAAAACAAACGAAAAACAAAAACAACAAAACACAAAAAGGAAACAAAATCAAAAGCGCCATTAAAATAGCATTTTTTAGTTTATTTATGGCAAACAATTTAGCCATATGCAAATAAAAATGTCAGCAACCAAGTACAGCACTGTAAGTGTAAGCAAGAATGTTATGCGGAACTTTTTTTTTCTTTTTTAATATACTTTCCCCAACTGCAAGAGTAACTCAGAAACTAAACCACTAAAGTACATTAAGTTAGTTCGCATAGGAACACAAATGGCTTCTGCCAGAAATGCATGCGCGCCAGCTCTGCCTACTCAATACATGCCTTGAACTACTTTGCTAGCAGAAAAACTGTTCCCGAAATATGCGCAGCATAGTTGCTCATCTCCGTAGAGAGAGCAGAGAGCAGAGAGCAAAGAGCAGAGCAGACCAAGCAACCTGTCGTTTGTATAAAGGGCAGTTCCCTGGAATAATTACATACGTAGCGTGCACTTCCAGGCGTGTGGCAAAGTGACATCAATTACAATGTTCTCATGACTGCGCAGTTTGCTTATACAGAAGTTGCTTATCGTCTACGAAATGACGCAGTGGAATTGCATTTTTCGTGCAATTCTTTTTTATACTCCGCAGCGAAATTGGCTTTGAACGGATTTTCTCTATTACAATTTCTTTTTTCGATCTGCATCATTCGATTGCATTTTATAGTATAGCAATGGCTCACAGCTAATTCTGTAAGCGCACCTTTAAAAAATAGTTCAAATAGTTATAAACTAGGAAAAATTTTTATGAAATTTAAACGCATTAATTAATTTAGCAAAAAATTTATGACAAAAACAAAAAAACCAAAAAACAAAAGATCAAAAATTTCATCTAACAGTGAACTTATTAAAATTATGCATATATTAAATTAAATATAAAATAATTGGATTTTAATATTAAGAGTGGTCCTCTTGAATTTTAAAGTTACATGGAACCCATTTTGCATAGATTCCACTATTTGGCATGGTTTTTACTATTTTTTTAGGCAAACTCTTCGACGATTTTCGCATATTTTTCATGGTAAATGGCTACTTTCAGATGTTGTTTGCTCGAACAAATTGGGATTCATTATATGAGGGTGAATATTTTTTCGTTATTCCTTAAAAAAAAAAAATTTCCGTTGCTGCCAGCCGACATACAGACCCCAGCCCTAAGAGTGTGTCATGCTTTGAGATTAATTGCGAGAGACAAACAATTCGGAACAGAACATTCTACTATCTCCGTTATTAAAAAAAAAAGAAACGTAATGAGTAAAAAAGGTTTGTAAGCGATACACTTTGAATTGATATTAAAACAATCCAATAATCCGGGAACTACAGTCATTTGATCTGATTATCGAATTACTACTGTATATATGAAAATAAAATGTGCAGCAACTTTTTTTCTGTAATACAAATAAAACATTTTGTAAGTAAGAAGTACGCCCTTTGTTAGCAACAATTTAAACATTAAGTTGTAAATTGTTTTAAAAAGAATTTAAAATACAAAATTTGTTGCTCTGCGCGTATCGACTTTAAAAATAATGTCTACGAGCGGCAGTTAAAAATTTTATAGACTAATTACTTTAAGCTAACGTATGTATATATATATATATATATATATATATGTATGTATGTATGCATATAATCGTGATACATGCCTTACACAGAAAAGGTGTTCAAATGCTTGTGGCTTATTTAATTGTAATTGTTTATTTTCATACTAAGTGTGAAACATTTTAAGTCGCATAATTATAAACAGATCACAGCTTTCTCATTACTAAATGGACATAGGCGCATATGTTTGTATGTATGTCTGTATGTATGAGCATATAAAACTAACTGAATGCACGTGTCATTCACTCTACACATGAAATTGCACCGTGGATAATGTGAAAATTGTAGCATTATTTTACTTGTATATTGTCGTTTAATAACAAGAATTGGTATGCCCCATTCATGCATAAACTTTAAAAGAAAAACAAAAACAAAACAAAAAAAAAAAAAAATTCCTACCGCGTAACGTAAAAGTAGAATCAGAATCAGAATCAGAATCGATGTAAAGCAAATGCAAAACTATAAGAAAGTGAAAGTGCACAATGAAGCATATCGAAAATGCTGTGAGGCGAACTGACAGCATTTGAGAAATGTAACCAGTTATGGATAAAAAATAATCGTAATTACAATTAAACATCAAATTGCAAATTTTTTCACAATTGCTTTAGTTAAGCAAAATAATTCGTGCGAAATACTTTTTATATTTATAGGGAAAGCGACTTTAGTAATGGATACTATCAAATGTTGTGAATTATACATCATCATAACATAACATACAAGTGTGAAACAGAAACAGAAACAGTAATAGAAATAGAAATAGTTACTATTGTTGCCACCATTGTGCTGCTCTACTTATTTTTACTTTAGTACTTACAATTTAATAGGCAAACATTTTACGTACTTAATAAAATGCGTGCTCTTTAAAGTTCTCGAATAGAACAGATTATGTCACAACAAAAGAAATTGCATGAGCTTTGTTTTCATTAAGGGATACGTGTGCAAAAGTATAAAATATTAATGCTTAAGACACAAGCATCATCGCGTATTATTGTTAACTCTGACAGCTCAGTAACTTTTTCTTATTAACTGTTTATACACAACGTAGCAAAGGCATAGAGACAAAAGAAATTTAGCACAGCAAAAGTAGTCGAAGAAAATCGCCAAGAATTTACATACTGGCACATGACCGTTACACTGCAGCATATTCAAAACGGCTGAAGAACTTTTTAAAAATGCCAAACCAAAACTCATGGAATTCCCTTCGCATGAGCCACCGGCGCAATGTCAATAAAGCCATAAATCAACTGACTGCACAGCCATAATATAATTATAAATTTTTGGATTAGCTTGCCTATGTGCATAAATAATATTTTGTCACTTAGATTTTTCGCAGTTTGCGCACAATAAAAATTTAAATAGCATTGCGCACAGTGTTGCGTGTCAGCGTGATTGTGTGTAATAAAATAAATAGATAAAAAACTGTTCATTGCTGCAGTTTAGCACTGATTAGTCTATACGAGAAGAGCAGGTGCACAGAGCGGGCGGCACTTTGCAGCAGCTGCAAGTCCCTAAATCCTTTCAATTATACTCGTATGTACTCACATTTGTACGGTAAAAAAAAAAAAATGAAGTGTACAGTAATATTGTGACTTCGATCAGTTGACGCTGTCAGTTACGCACAGATACTCAAGATTATATACATACTCGTATGTACATATGTCTGTCAAGTGCGCGAGTATCTTATGCAATGGAAAGTTAAGGCTCAGCAAGATAAGATTAAGCACGAGTTATGCGTGCGTAATAGAACACCATGGATTGGCCTGATCGTGGTGCGTCTTCAGCAGCGGATCCACACTTACACAAATGTGTTCGCTTTAATCTTACTTACAGCCAACAAGTCATAAATACATAAATGAATTAAAAAGTGATCCACTCGACTAACTAAATACAAACCTACTTACGATGGCCGCAACGATTGATTAGCGTTGCTTGCTGATTGGGTCCCGAGTGCTTGGCTGTGTCTGTGTTTGTGTTGTCAGTGCGCAGGGTATCTCGGCTGCAACTATTCCAAATCGTGTTCGAATGCGGGAATCACAAACAAACATAAATAAAATCGATTCGCTTACAAAGCATTCAGTCAAGTTAAAATTGTCGCGTGAAACGGAACAACGGAACGAAACGAAACGTTGAGCAGTTTTTAACGAGTATCGGAGTGTGCGAATAACGTTTGCTTTTTTTGAAATTGAACTTAGTTTTTTTTTTTTTATATATATGAACTATAAAAAGTAGAACCAACCAAAAAAAATTTTTTTAAAATAAATTGCAAATATAATTTTTTTTTTATATAAATTAAAAAAGCGTATAATTTTTTAGTAGCGTGCTAAAATAAACTTAAAAAAAATTGATTTGCGCTATTTGGCTATGCTACTTGTAATGCATAAGTTAATTTAAAAAAAAAAAGATTCTAATTATAAAAAAACAATTAAATGTACGTACTCACATAATAATTAATAAAAAAAACATAAAAAAACAGCAAATAAGCTACATTTTGCGGCAACATTCATCAGCATTTGAAATAAATAAGAATAAATTCATAATATCATATAAAATATATAAGTACATGCTTATATATTTTTAAAAAGACAGTACATAAGTGCGCATGTTAATAATTCGAAGACACCATGAAATTTACAAACTGTTTTAGCAGCAAGGGCTCGATGGATGTGAACAAGACAACAGAACTGGCCGAGAAGCCAGCAGCGACGACGGATCTGAACAGCGCCTCCACGGAGACGCCTGTGCCTGTGACGACACTCACCGCCAAGGAGAACAAGGAAGTGCCAGCTAAAGGTTCGTTGTGCATAAACAAAAACAAAAACAAAACCGAAATCAAAGTTAAAAACATTTCATGTAAATGGTATGCAAAGTGTGAATATAAATCGTATAAATTGCAGCTGCGCGCTTTGTATGACGATAAATATTTCAAAAGTATTTATATTTGTTTTCCTGCAATTAGCATAAAAAACACAAGTTTTTTCTGTCTTTTCTCTTTTGTTTTTTTTTTTTGTTTGTAATATTCGTGGCAATATTTTTATCAAATAATTGCGAGCATATTATAAGCAAATTAATTTTTGTTTCGTATTGTGTTTTCAATTTGGCACAATCAAATTAATTATATAACTTTATTTTATGTTAATATACTTGCACAAAACAAAAAAAAAAAAAACAAAGCAACACAATAATAATTATTTACAAAACATTGTAATGCCTACAATGGTTTTGTTAGAAATACAAACAAACAAAATAAATAAAAAAATATTAATAACAATATTTTCTATTTTAAATGCCAAGCAATTTTCGGCAGACTGTTTCAAATAAAATGTAGTTAATATACAATTTCTATAAAGCATTTAATTGCCAGTAAGTCTGCCTAAATCTAAGATTTCACTTTCAATAGTAAAAAAGAAAAAAAAACAAAACAAAACAAAAAAAAAAAATATAATAATAATGTTTAAGTTTTGTTGCAAATTACATATTATGCTGCTTGTGTAACTGTGTGTACACTAGAAGAAACCGAGCGTCATCAAATTATTACAAACTTTACAAAATGGGTAATATGAACTTGCTCTCACTCGTCAGACGGGAAACAGTTGCATATAGGAAAAGCAAGCGAAAGAAAAGTGTGTAGAAAGCCATAAGTGTTCTAAGTACGTTTCAAATGCAAATTTTTTTGCTATTGCAACTAAATTCAGTGCAGGCTTATGTTTATATTAAAAAACAAAAAAAAAAGGGGAAAACAAATATCAAAACAATTATTAAAAAAAAAAAGAAAAACAAAAAAAACGAAGTTTTGAGCAAAGGAACGGCAAAGCATAAGTTTTGCACATTCGTTTAACACAAAATTTACAGCAACAACAAACAAAACAAAACAAAAAAAGAACAACAACTGTGAAACAGCTGATCAATATTGTATATTGTATATAAATATAGTATATATATATAATTTATTATCCAAATCCAGTTTAGTTAAATGCGGCTTGTGCGCTAATGAGTTAAGGCCTGCGTTTAGACGAACATCGTTGTTCGCCCCGCCAGCGATTGGCTGGCCCCTGCATTGGGTCAGGCAGTAGACTGACTGACAATTAGTGCCCAAGTGAGTGACAGACTGGGTAATAAACTCACTTTGGCTTGTGTTGTGCTGCTGATACTGACTTATACGGCAAAAACATAAATAAAAATTG
>JBAMBQ010005034.1:0-189517 GCA_037044495.1 Stegana nigrithorax | reverse complement strand
TATGCTATGAATTCTAGTCACTTTATCCAAAAACTTTTATGTAGAGAAGTATAATGTTTCTATGCTATCTTGATTAGACAGCTTTTATTAATTTTCCGTTAATTTAGATAAGTTAATTGTAGCTCGAGAATACTATCTATACATTGATTTATCGATCTGTCTTTAAAAAGAAAAGTGCTACCTCTCACATAAGATAAGCTCTGATTAGGGTCTGCAAAATGGACAGGAAAATATATACAGTATGTCAAGAACATGTTGTCGTATCGAAAAAAAAATTTAGTTTTTCAACTTTATTCCCAAAAAATTATACTTTTTGCTCCAGAACATTTTTTTTTTCTTGATTATAATTATTTACAGTGTTTAAAAACTAATTGTTAAAATAAAAGTGCAATTTCAACGCATAACTAACGAAAATACAACAAGCCAAATAACAAAACTTTTTGATAATTAAGAACGTGTTGTGAGAAATTAAAACAATTGTTTTTTAACTAAAATTATTATGAATAGTCGCAGAGACATCCCTATGTCAATATGTCTACCACGCATTGTAGCCTAGAACTGGGGTAATCTCAATATTGGCAATACTCAGTATTTTCATATCAATATTTGAAATTATCGATAATATCGAAAACCAGTCGGTTCATTCAAAGTACACTGGAGTGGATTCCACAGATACAAACTGTTGGTTCTGAATTTCATTTCCGTGCTTTTTCGACAGAATTGACAAAAATAATAACATATAACACTACTTATCTTCAGGCGTGTTCTCCTTTCTGAAACAATAGAATACAATTTATGTCCCGTTTTATTTTGGTCGCTTTTGTTTTTTACTCACCATTTCATATTAGAAATTTTTTTGTGTAAACTTTGTTCGTCCGCGATGATTGCTGTTTTTTTCTTTTATGTCATCTTTTAATTTAGCAAATAATTCTTTTTGTTTTATTTTTCAAACATAGAATTTGTGATATTTCCCAAAAGCCTTTGTTTATTTTAAACAATTTTACTATTTTTGGTGACAATTGATCGCTTTAATCGAAAATGCGATCGATTTCTCCTTCGCTTTCAATGCAACTCATTATCCTGACTAAGCAACCAAGAAGTGTGATCTCACTCAGCTCAAAGTCATTGCAATTGGTTTTCTCTTTAAATGCACCCAAAAATTTTAAATCAGGTGTAGGTCTGGACTTTGGGCATCATCCATCATCGCTTTTCGGCAATTATAATATAGCAGCCATATGCGAACCATGTGCGCTTCATGTTGGGGTCCTTGTCTTGGTGAAACAATATGTTCTTAACATACTGTCTGTATGTATGTCGATCATTTCGATAGAATTTTTTTTTATTGTATCATCGACATACTTATGTATGTACTACATACATCAACATATACACTATACATATGTATGTATGTTTGCGCAGTTTTGCCTTTGGGTAAATATGCGATTATTCTTTATTGTTAAAAGTAAATGCAAACATACATACATACATGGATTAAAATAATGCTAACGATCTATAGCTGAAAATTATTTGCAAAAACATTTACATTTTTAACCCACAGTTCAGAACTGTATGAAAGCGGCAATTTGTATGTTTAATTTTTACCAGGGACCTGACTTTATGCTTGCCAGCGCGACTAAATAAATATAGCATCGGTTTGCCACGCTGTGACAGTTCGCAGTTCGTGCCTTGCTGTCGACAAAGAAAAATTTTTTTTTTCTACACACTGCCACTCTAGTGGTCGCGGTTCGAGCCCTGCTGTCGACGAGAATTTTTTTTCTTATTTGATATCGAATGAATTAATTAAAATATTTTCCTTTATTTTTCCAAGCTTTTTAGTTATACTTTATTATCTAGTTAATGCAAGAGCGATCAACTTGATGTTAATAATATCATTTTATAAAAATGGAATTTTTAGATAATTAATAAATTCGAATCGCGTTTATCGCTCTCGCATAAACTAGGTAACAGGTTAAGGATATAGAGCATCAATTGGTTGTAGATGTACAATGTTTTATTTGACCACTTGCTTGGTAGTACTCTACCACAACGTCATCGAAAAATGTTTTTGTATGTTGGCGGCAGGGCTGAGTAGCAATATTGACTGATCAGCTATTTGAGTTACAATCTACAAAATAATTAAATGATCCGATGTTTTTTCCTCGAAGGGAAAAACTGTAATTTTTTATTTTTTCTTTTTATTAATGTTTTTTATTATTATTTTAGCAGAAATATTATGCAGTTATAATAAAACAATATTAAAACAACACTATCCTTTTAAAAATTCTAGGTATTAACAAAATATTGACGAAACTCACATATTTAACGCGACAAAACTAAACCATGGAGTATTCGTTAGTCCCTTTCATAAAGAATTTTTGATATGATGAGTAACACAACTATTGTTAAAATTAAAAATTGTTTAATTAGGCTTGTAATAATGTTAAACTTAATAAAAACCACTATGTGTTTATAATTTTCTTATGCACTAGGGCTTTGATTATCGTTCCACCAATTAGTTTTGATATGGCCTAAAAAGACCTTCCAGCCCAGTTAGGAGCGGAAATTATTATATATAATGCCCTCCTCCGAATACGCCCTTGGTCGCATCAAATATGTAAGTTTAATCAATATTTGGTTAACAACTATAATATACAAATCTATATTATTGTTTTAATATAATATTTTTTATAACTGAATATTATTGCTTCTAAAATAATCCAAAACAAAAATAAAAAATATTTTTTTTGCATTTATGGTAAACTTTTTTGCTTTAGTTTTGTCCGGCCACTGTACATGCTTCGAACACAAAAAATTCTAGCCTTTTAATTATGTACACATGAATGGAAACTGTCACACTAGGACGAATAAGATACATACATACATATTTACGTATGTACATAGGAGACGGAAAACTTACATTAGAGTTTTATATGTACAGCAGCAGAATTCACAGAAGTGTGCTTCTCAGACACTTGCCCAAGCTCCCTTGTAAAAAACTAAAGGAGGCTTTAAGCAAGCATGGAATCTAATAACCTCCTTATGGCAAGTTATCTTAAGTATATTACATAAAGTTACCTTAAGTATATATACTATATGTTACATATGTATTTAAACTTGAAATCGAATCAAGTGCCATAACAGAAATCATACTAAGTGACAAGTTCACATGTAGCAACATGGCTAAATAGAATAGATTAATACACTTATACATATGAACATTTACGGAACTGGCATTTTTACTTGATATAGCCGCTTATGTAGCATAAGAAAAGAGGAATAAAAACAAAAATAATGATGCATCAATATGCGATACTCATTAAGCGCTGCAAGCGTTGGGCATATTTTTACGCAAATGATTGCGCAACTACGTTATAAATTGTAATACCAATATAAAAGAATATTGTTACTTATTTGCTGATAAAACCTGACTTATTTAGTTAAACAACCAAAACGAAAACTACTATAGCCGTAATTATATACATACTTAGCCGCATAGCTAAAATATATGTAACACGCACAGTTTTTTTTTTTTTTTTTTTTTTGGCTTTTGAAGGATCTACGTTGAGTGAAACGTAAAAAAAGATAAAAAGTAAAGAAAGTTAATAATTAATAATCATCGCAAAGAAACTTATTATAATATACAAAATAATGTTTAAAATTATATTGAAAATTTAGTTTAACTAAAAATCGAAAATTCAACCCACCTTGAAATTACATATTAGTTATATAACTGTTAAAATGCAAAGTTAAAAAATATATATATACATACATATATACATATGTATTTCGTTTATAGCTGCAAAATAAAACATTTTAAAAACACCAAATCCTATTTACTTACTTACACAAAGTGAAATCCAACAAAATTTGCTATTAACTTACAGAATGGTGACATCTTATTTAATAAGACAGGTAAGTGAGATTAAGTACGATTCAGTAAGATTCAGTCTTTAGATTGTTATTTCTTTACTAAATCATAGAGTACGTAGGATAGGGCTATTTATGGAATATCCTGTGTGGAACAGGGAAGCTATGTGTAGTATATTTTGATAGTGGTAAGTGCCTAATTATATAATGTGACAATCTGCCATGGTGGTTAGACACCCAAAGCCACTATCAATTGAGAACGACATAGTATCTTGTGAAGAACAGGGATTCTGCTTGGATATCTGTTGGTAGTGGTTACTAAGTGCCGAATTATATACCGCGACGATGGATGGCTTTCTAAGTAAAATCCCCGGCTAACAGAATTACATATATTGCACAAAAACTGCTAGGTACTTAATGATTTAGTTTAAACTAGTTGAAGTATTAAAGAAGAATAAGACAAATATTAAATGGTGTTTCAAAAAAAAATTAACATATTTTGTAAATTTTATTTTACCCATGTTTGAAATTGAGTTAAATATTGTTTTTTTTTTTGTTCCATACATTTCATTATTTTGATTCCATAGCAATGAGTATAATTGCCGAATTAGAATATTTGATTCGATGTGTGACCTGCAGGGTAAATATAGCGGCTCCTTCGAATACTATACAAAGTCCAGAGGAAAGACAAGATAAGAAGTATATATCGTTAAGTAAGAACATATAGCCAATTGAATTAAAGAAATGGAGTTATCGAAAATTGGTTGTCTTTTTGAGAGCAATTCAAGGTTTCCATTTTCAGTTGAGAAGGTGCCGAAAATTAATGGATTAGTGCAAATACCAAAAGTTGACAAAGTATGCATTCATATTGTTTTTTTTTTCTTTTTTTTTCGCAGAACAAAAGGGCTTTTTTTACCAAACAAGAGGACTTACGACCTAGTGTCTGTTCCACAGTTACGACAGATTTTTATTACTAGAAGATTACAAACACTAATTTATAAAATTAAAAACTAAATTAAAATAAATATAAATATACATAGTAAAAATTAAAATAAGTAACTAATTCTATCTAATTTCATTAAATCTACGACTAAGAAGAGATTTTAAATTAAAATGCCACTTGCTTTCAGCAGTCGACCTAGTAGTCTTTCGCCAAATCACGGCTTTCTTACATAAATTCTATCATAAAGGTGGATTATTGAAGTATTTTGTGTTTTCCTCTTAATTTTATAAAAAATTGATTTTTTAATCTAGTTAAAACGTAATTTATTTACAAAAATACTTGCATTTTTGCTATTACGAGAACTCGGTGAAATTTAACGTCATTTTTTAAATTTGCGCACCCAGGGTGGCTCAGAATCGCAAATTGGTATTTTCTGGTATTTCACCCTAATAATCGAAATAAAAGCTGACTATCAAATTCCGTATAATTTGTTGTAGTTTTTTGTCGTTGGACGAACTTTCTGCTTGTTGATTGTAAGATATGTGCACTAAATAAATAATTAAGAATGTGAAACTTTTCAAAACGTATGATATAATCACATTAAAATAAACTTGCAACATGAATGAAAAATACAAAAATAGTTTGTGATGCAGTGTAATTGTAAATCTATTAGATACTTGTGATGCGGTTTGAAACCACTAGCTCAAAAGTAAACGGCATCAATTCCGTGAAAATTTTACGCAATACGGAATTTAGAACACCAAACCTTACGTTTCGACGTCAATTCCGTCAAAAAAGTACGGAAACGGAATTCAGAACCGGGAGAAATATACTACAAATGCAATACGATTGCATTGTAGATTTTTTAGTACTTTTTTAGCATATAGCCACCTCTCAATTGACATTGTCACCAACTGAATTTGTATCGTCGTCATTGTCTTTTAGTTTTCAAATTGGCTTGGCGTACTCTTGTTGCAGTACTCTTAGTGTGTGAGAGTGAGTAAGAAGCAGTGGTGAACAACGTAAAAATCATGTTTCGTGAGTCCGGTCCGACATAAGTCCGCACAGATATTCAACGGCGACCGGACCCAAGTTTGCGACGTGGCAACCCTAATAGTTTCAACCGCGCCTTACCCCCACCGCTCTCCTGGCCATCTCGATGGTGACCATACACGAACAATTTATAGTTTTTATTTTGTGCGTATAAAATAAATAAAATCTAAGAGAAGGAAGATTAATTCGATTGGTGATTCTAGTGTATACAACTAATTTGTGTGACTTAATTTAACTATTAAATAAAATTGTAGTCATTGAACAGAACACCACAACTGTAGTAAGTCAGCAAAATAATAAAAAAATAGGCAATTTCGCAAGGTTAGAAAAACGTAGCTTATTTCGTTCTTTTTCACACATATGTATTTGGTTTTTGTGTTGTGTCAAATGTTTTATTAAGGTAGCAGCAATAGTAGTCTAGTGGTACATTTCCCTTCAATAAGAAATGCAGATACGTCTGCAATTGCACTACCGTTGCACCCTACTAGTACACAAATGCTTTTAAAAAATACATTGTGTCAGCATACTGCTGAGAGCATAGACAATAAGCCAAATTTTTTACCTCTTGCAGACTAATAATAAATAAATTAAGCGATACATTCGCATAGAACTAGCCCGACAATCTACAAGATACCATTAATATAATGGGCAATTGTTTGAAAATAAATAATTCAGATGACATATCGCTGCTGCGTGGTAGTGAAAGCACAAGTGGTCAGGATATCTTAAACGAACCTTTTGGCGGTGCTGCTGCTGCTCACCCTATATATCCTGTAAGTAATTTAAACTTGATTTTTTATGATGCAACCGATCAAATACCTGCAATATTTCGACAGGAGTCAACACATCCAATCATACAGCCCGTATTTTATCCAACACAAAATGTTAGTCGTCCAGCTTCTTATCTAACTGAAGAAGAGCAGTTGAGGATAGCTAAGCGAATTGGACTAATACAGCACTTACCAATTGGCGCATATGATGACAAAACAAAGAAACCACGAGAATGTGTAATTTGCATGATTGAGTTTTGTGTTGATGAGCCAATACGGTACTTACCATGCCTCCATATTTATCATGTGCGCTGCATTGATGAATGGTTGATGCGCAATTTAACTTGTCCCAGTTGCCTGGAGCCAGTAGATGCCGCACTTTTAACAAGCTACGAAACCACATAACGCAATGCTTACAATGAGCACATAGTCATTGTTTAGTGATATACATATATGTAAAATGTTATTATGCCTTCTATTTAGTATTAGCTACCTGTAATTACACATACATAATTTGGCCAAAGTGTTAAATTCAAAGAAGTCCATTGAAAGTTGGGTTTACATTAATTCTTTTATTATTAAAGTAAAACAACTCTCCATCCGGATGGCCGCTCTCTTAGGCTGAGGCTGAGAGTTTACTTGCTCTAGTGGACAAGGCTACTTTAGTGAACTATGCCAGCGACTACTTGCTTTCACATCGTAAATACGCGGGATCCAATTTCGATTGGAAATCACTTGAGCGTTGTGTATACGATAAAGAAGAAAACTTTGAAAAAAAATTGTATATCATTCGCCTTAACGGAGAATCCTGTTTATTGTGCAAAATAAGAAGTGTATCGAATACAGCTGTCTGCCAGCTTTGGCAGTTTCCTTCGGTATTGTAAGTCTCAACATATAATTTATATTTATAAATTCAAAATAAAATAAAAAAAACACATAAGTTTGTGCCATTAAACTGTGATTAGACTATAAAATCGTGTTGTAAAACATCTTCAAACGAATAACTATAGCTTTTTTATATGTTTATGAATATAATTCAATAACCGAATAGCAGAAAAAAACCAAGCACAACACAACCTCAACATACGTACATAGAGTGAGTCGCAAAACTATTCGTTGCAAGGTATATCAAGGACAAAAGCTTACATTAGGATACATGTTAACCGCTCACGTTTGTTACTATACACGTAGCCACATGTTACCTGGACCTTCTAAAAAAAAAAAATCTAGTCTGTCAATTTATTCGTTTGACGATGAGTAAAATGTCTTTAAATGAAGAGAAAAACAGAGACGTACCATAACTGGTGGTAGCGAGGTCCTCCGCTACACGAAATTACATTGGCACATTTTAATATCCAAATATGAATGTAATACCGTTGCGTTTTATCGCGAGCGTCTTAATAAGAAACCGAATATAATCATATTTTCCGCATTTTTAGTTGAAGCGCTGGTTGTCAAAAAAAAAAAACTAAATAATTTAAAGATAACAAAAAAAAATAAATAATCATTATTTAAAACAAAAAGAAATAAATAATTATATAAAAACCAAAACAAAAAAGCATGGAACAAACGACGACTAACAACCTTAGGAATTGAACCTACGATCCTAAGACGAACTCGTTAAGCGAGCCATCCGCTCAATCATTTGAACCACGTTTAGCAAGTGGAAGCTAATAATGCATTAAAACCGTTTAATATATTATTATCGAAAGCTTGAGCATGATCATCGCTGCTCGCTCTATCATTGGTCTTGTATCATTTTGTTCGGTTTTGTTTTTAATTTAGTATGTACATATATTAGTAAATTTTCGCTTTTTGCTATGAATACATACATACATACTGCACACCGAAAAAAAAAAAAATTTTTCAACTTTATACCCAAAAAAAATACACTTTTAAGTCCACAACATTATATATTTTTTTTACTAACTATAATTATTTACAGTATTTAAAAACTACTTGTTATAAAAAAGTGCAATTTCAATATATAAGAAACAAAAATTACAAAATTTTTTTTTACTGTCACAAACGTGTTGTCAGAACTTTGTTTTCATTTCTTTTTGTACCAATTTAACGATGAACGGTACATTTCTCATTAAGTGTGCTTTGTGCTTTTTTCTTTGAATTTTTCAAAAAGTTGCTTATGAATTTTATTGTGCGCATTGATCTAATTTTTTTTAAATATACCAGGACAGAGGTTATCGTTTCATGTGGTTCGGTTGGTATATTACAACAGCCAGTAAATCAAACTGAAAACGAAGATAAATTGGAGTTAAAGTATCCATGAGCCGCTAAATCAAAAATTACTATACGGGCAGAGCACATAATGACAAGGATCTTGGTCAAAACCACATTTTATTAAATAAACCCTATTCATCTTGTTCTTGTGCTGTTTAGGTTTCCTTGGACCGTGTGTAAGCGGCACACATGACTTTTTCCAATGTGTACCTTAGTGAAAAAGAATAACGTATACCGTAAACTAAAACACTTAGCATTCTTGGTTAGAGCATCGACTAATAATACAAAGGTCGTTGGTTCGGTCCCCTATCAACGTAAGAGGTTTTCAATTAATATTTTATTTAACATTTATTTTTTTATGCTAGTTTTTTAATACCAAAAAGTATTTTTTGTTGTATTTATGGGCGCTTCATAAAAAATACGAAAAAACGCCAAAAAAAACAACCAAAGTCTCAACAAAAAAATAAACTTTAGTTTTAACCACTGGCCAAAATCTAGTCTATAATAAAAAGCTCACCTTAGCTCTATCTGTTAACCCAACAAGCCGAGAAGACCACTTAGTGCATTCGCGTTTCCACCGATATTTGGACTAGCAACTGCACCTCCAGCACCATTGGCGAGCAAGGGTCTTAAGCTGCTCCCCAAAGCTTGACCCAACAGGCCAGCCAGTTGTGCTGCCTGTGCTGTGTTTATAGATGAACCGCCAGTGTTCGCTGCTATAGAAGATGCTGCAGATGGTGTCGTGGCATAACCGCCGTAATTACTATAGCTGGGTCTTTGATAGCCTCCGTAGTTGCCATAATTGCCATAACCATCGCCAAATTGTGCAAAGCCGCTGGTGCCATATCCATAAACAGGACGTGAAATGGGACGATATGCCAATGGTTGCTGATAAATACCGCCGAAAAAATTTAAGTTTGGTCTATAATAATTGGGATACTGATAGCCATTGTTCGGATAGCTATAAGCAGCGTAACCACCATTATTTGGATAATTAGAACCACCATATATAGGATCCAATTGTATAGCAGCGCCACCTTCGCCATCACCGGCACCACCAGCACCTAATGACGTTGGATCATACTGTGGTCTTGTCAAACTGCCTAAACCAATTTGCAGCAATGGCGTAAGTAGGCCTAATGTGCGACCTTGACCGTCGCCACGTTCTAGCGTTGACGACTTACGCGTCTGACAAGAAACTAGTGCCAAAACCAAGTACAATATAAAACAACGTAAAAGTAAAACCATTTTTGATCAATTTTCGAAGACCAACGGCACTCAACTGAAGACGAAATATATACCAAAAGTGCATTTTATATATGCAAAGTAGATAAGCAAATGCAAATTTTTTTTAGCAAACATCATCGATGCCCATTCCAAACAAAAATTCTTCAACGAATTTTGCAAATTGGGCACGCAGACCTTCGACGCATCAAAACACATCCCAACAGACAAAAAAATGACTATTTAAGCCAACAAACTTAAACTTGAAAACAAATAAAACAGAATTCAACAGTCTTATATTATTTTTGTAAATCAACATCAATTTATTTCACATGCGACTAGTTCGTGTTTATCTGCTCTGCCAACGCAACTTAGACTGTATTTTTGCTTTATCACACATCAGTAAACCAGTCAACAATAACGGAACGTTTGACATTGACCTTGCGCGCGCGCTAACAATTTTTGCCTAACCTAACCATATTTGAGCAGTTTTTGTGCCGTTATTATTGACTTAATCGGGTTTTTTAGTTTACGTCACAAGTTATCGCGAGGTATTTGTAGTTGTCCGACCACTTTTGTGTGTGTTTATCTTAGAAAAAAAAAAGATTACTCTTGCCGCAATTAGTTCCAAATATTCAGTTATAAAATAAGTAAGGCATTTGACTCGACCAGATGTATATTTAATATCATTTCACGATTTTAAATTTTCAGCAGATATGAAGATAGAAAGGATGCAAGTATACCAAAATGGATCAATTGCTAATTAATTAACAGAACAACCAGTCAATATGTAAGCCTTGGAAGTAAAAAAAGTGATTTTTTAACAATATTTTATGAAAAAATGGTTAATGCAAGCTCATTTCCATAATTGAAGAATATTGTGTTAAATTTTTATTGAAAAAAAAGCTTTACCCGCTTACTTCGCTATGCGTTTTTTGTTTTCTGTTTTGAAACAGTCATATTTTTAGTATTATAATGTTCCTTATTATATATATAATTCCAAGAACTATGAACAATTTTTTTATACATTTTATATGAGCCACCTACTTTTAATAGTAATCTTGTTTCTCCTAGTGCCCTTTACATATATACCAAACTTTATTAATGTGCATCAAACAGGATCAGAAATATTACGAATTTAAGTTTTCCCCTTATATGTAGGCAACGTCTACTTTTCATATGCGTCTTATTTAATATTTTGTATTAATTTTGTAACGATATATCAAGAAACAAAAAGGTTTTTCTTAATAAAAGACATTTTCGGCCGATCATTCTTATGGCAACTACAGTATATATCGCTTAAATGCGGGCCTGCTTAATTTCATTTTTCGCATAAATGCAAGAGCATTCTCGTATTTATATAAATTTTACATAGAAAATGGATTTATATGCAAACCGCTTAACCGCTGATTGTATAAATGAAACGCCGCTAAAATTTATTAACATTTTCGACTTTACAGTATGCGATAAGCACTGTAAATTTTATAGTAAACCGATATTTATATATTATTATATGATTTGATATTACATTAAATTATTAAATCCGAAATTTTATAACGATATCTTATTAAACAAAACAGCTTTTCACTGTAAATGTTGATTTTCGGCCGATCGTTCCTATGGCAGCAATATGTTACAGTTTGAATATCGAAAAAAACAAAATAAACTCGTTATGCTTATGGATTAGGAGAGTCTCCGTGCCAAATTTGTTAGTCGAGGACTAACCGTTTCCGTTTCTTCATACAGACAGACTGACGTGGCTAGATCGACTTGGCGTTCGATGCTGATCATTTGCACAACTTTAATCCACCCAATGGGATCTACGCATTCATAGAGAAAACTAGATGTTCCTCGACGATTTATTTGCAACCTGCACATTCGGACGAGATGACAACCACACAAGGTGACAACGAGCAAGACCTCATTTTTAGTTTCTTTGCAACTCACAGAATGTTATCGATAAATCGTTGTACAATGTTTCTGCTAAATTACATGAATATCGACATATTGAAAAAGTAACAACCCTAGCTCGTGACGGCAAATCATTTCGATTCGAAGAATTATACGCGTTGAACATAAAGTTTTTTCTCAATTTTCTTTTCAGTACAACAACATTGCTAAAGTACCTATGTATATAAATATATATAGTGTATGTGAAAAGCGATAATACGATAACGTTATATATATGTCAGACAAATAAACAAAAGCAACACGACACCAATTGCCGCATTAACAAAGTGCGTGAATAATGGTATTTTTATTTATTGTTTTTGTTGTATATAAGCAAAAGCAATACAACGTATTCATAAATAAGCAACATAAAAAAGCCGCAACTGTGATACACAAAAAAATTAAATCGTACTAAAGTATGCTGCTTTAGCTTTCCTAGTTTTTGTTTTATTAAAGAAAACGTAGAATCGGCAAAGGTGTCACATTGAATGTGTCTATCAGTTTGTATACGTATCGTTATAAAAATAATATTGGTATTATGTTAAATAAATTAAAAAAATATTGAAGCCAGATCAAATGATTTAACAATGAAAATAGTTATTTAAATTCTTCAAAACAAAATTTTTATTTCTTATATCTAAATATCAATTCCAGTGACCAGACAAGAAATGACGATTGTGAAACGAAAAAAATCTCAATCGTAATGGTTTAATAAAAAGCAATATAAATATGTGTAGGGGAAAAATAAACAAAAGTGTACGGTACTCAAGTTTAATAAAGAGAATTTAAATTCCTGCAAATAGCTCATTTTTATAACTCCTTTGTCAAATCCTTTATGTGTACATATTTGCAGTTTCTAGCTTGTTAAACTGCATTTGCGTATTAACGATTTCCTATTATTTCGTTCGTTTTTAGAGCGTAAAAGTATAAAGTGTGTGAGCGCGAAAGTAACAATAAAAAAGCGAAACAACAAATGTTGAAAGGTGAGCCTATAAAATTAATGACCCTGCATATGTTGTCAAAATTTTGTTTTTTTTTATTAGAATTTAGTCATTTATGGTATAGATTGATTGCAAGGGTACATGAACAGCAACAACAACGTTTCTTTCATACTTGCTCAATATTGTATATTTTTTTATGTTTTGGTTCCTAATTATTTTGACTTAATCTATTAACTAATGAATGGGATAAACAAAAACGCAAAATTGATAAAAAAAAAACAAAAACCGGATATTTTCCGCAACGCAAATTGCGTATGTCGAGCAGCGTGTTTACTAATGCAGAATTTCGCAACACTAATTTTTGTAAGTATTCTGAAATGCAACTCTGTATATTGAAATGCGCAAATTCCTGCAACTAGCACGACAAGTATAAAGATGCGCTTGTTGCAATAATAGAAGTTGATTTTTTTTATTGTTTTATTGTTGTTTAGTGACTTTTAAATTGTTCTATGGCAGATATTCTTCTGTAATCATAAAATGT
This sequence comes from Stegana nigrithorax, assembly GCA_037044495.1. Taxonomy (NCBI): domain Eukaryota; kingdom Metazoa; phylum Arthropoda; class Insecta; order Diptera; family Drosophilidae; genus Stegana; species Stegana nigrithorax. The sequence continues at coordinate 175,990 of JBAMBQ010005034.1, read as the reverse complement.
TACTGATTTTTGATATATTCCTGATGTTGATGAGAAACAGCAATAATAATTTTTTTCTTTTCATCAAATATTTCCTTTTTGGAGTGTAATTAATTACAAGAAAAATGTCTCAGTTTATGTTTAACTCAAAAACAGAATTTATTAAAGCTTTCATTTCAATTTCAAAATATATACTGCACGAATGTTCCGAATGGCAATATAACTTCGCGCAGTGGGCGAGCAGAGGCAACAGCTGGTCGTGCATGAAAAGTGCATCTTTTTAAAACTGTGTAGTGTTGTGCAACGCAGCCTGCATTTCCAAAAATGTTCTACATCTTAATACATTTGCTATTTATGTTTAATGCATACTTGTATTCATATCTAATCGTCTTAGAACTTAACACGTATTATCATGCAGCGCAATAAGCACATTTATGAGTACCAACGAAATGGAAAGTGTTTAAACTAAGCAAAATAAAATACAGTCTGCCAATTAATTCTTTTGACGGTGAGGAAAGTTTCATAATTTTGCCTTTAAATGAAGAAGAAACATGTAATTTTAGAACATTTCGATGAAATTTTAATTTATTATTAATTTTCAAGTTATTTACTAGCAATTAAAAAAACATAAGTATCAAAAAGTTAAAGGAACAACAATAACTAGGAAAGAAAATCAATCTTGAAATTTCGGCTACCAATTAATTCTTTTGACGGTCGCTTGTTGGCATACTATTCATCTCTACATAGAAACTGCATCTCTCAACATATCTCTTTCATATTCCAGTTTTTAATTAATTTTAATTTTTGGGCTGTCTTCACAACTTTTATATCAAACTAGCAATCCCGGCACGCTTCGCTACGCGCTTCCCTACGCGCTTTTTTCTGTCCAGCTTGTGTTACCAACTTCGTCTGTCAAACCCGTTAAAAGCATGTCTAATTAGTAATTCCTTTAAATATCCTAATTAGAATCTGATAAAACAATTTATATCGTACTACAACAAAAAAGAAACAACAAACAATATTTATAATCAGTGACGAAAAAGAGCCTAGTTCGGCTTTTCGTTCGGCAAGACAATAAAGTCGTCGTACAACAAAATATAAGCTAGAAACTTACGAACGTTTTTATGTTGGTTGCTTTGTTGTATATGTAAGAACTTAATACTAAAAAAAAAAAACATTTAATTAAAAAAAACTGAAAATGTAAGTATGCCACCCAATTGTTAATCACAAATGTGACTTTTAAAAAGAAAAATTATTAAAATCGGTTCAGTATATTTTGTTTGAAAGCGTTACAAAATTTTCGTGTTTAATTTTTTATAATTAATACATAAAATATAGATATAGATAAGCCCATTAATTTTGCATAGGATTAGGATAAGCGTGACACCACCTACTTTTAATAATAAAAACACAACATATTCGCTTGATTTTTTTTACCCTGTGCCAAGAAATATGATGAAATGTATATGAGATGTGTTGCTTCAGCGCCATTTAGTATCTCTCAACTGAATCGTTTAAATTTGAAAAAGTAACAGCGGAAATGAGAAATAGAGTAAATTTTTAAACAGATTTGAAGAGAAAAATTAGTTCCAATGTTAAACAACGTACGACACTAGAAAAATTCGGTCACTAGAATATGTATACATATATGTAGATGAGCAAGAGTAAAAATTGCGTAAAAATGGATTTCAGCGGACAGTCCAGATTATAGATATTATTAAGTGTCAAAAAAGTGATTTCGCAGATATGGCACAAAATTCCCCCAGAAGCCACAAGTAAACTGATGGATCCAAAAAGGTTAAAATCGGTGGTTGACTCGAAATAAATAGTAAAACTTAAAAACAAAATTTAAAATGTGCGTTTATTTCACTTATTTTTCCATATTTAAGAAGCTGGATGAAATAAGCTGTGACATTAAATGTTTGCCATATTTTAGTTTTTACCACTATAAGTTGGTTTTATTTAGGAAAATAAAAAAAATATTTTACATGTAAATTTATACGATTTTGAGTTAACATTTTTTTTATTCTGTTTTCGTTTAGAAAATACAGGCTGTTAAAGTTAATGTTATGCGGTGGGTGAAATAGCTATAAGCTGTGTATAAATACTATTTTTTTTTATATGTACATATGTGGATACATGCTGATGAGTGGGTGAATAAAATAGTAATCAGACAGGGAAACAAACAACAAGCACAGTCAGGCATATTCCTGTTTTTCTGACATTTATTTCATAACTTCTGTATTCCTTTTAATGTTTCATTTAAATTCTTCTACTTAAGAAAACCGGCTGTAATTTACAGTCCCCTAATATTCTCCAAATTTTTTTTTACTATTTTTGTATGTAACCTAAAAGTATATAAACACTTGCATATGCGCTTTGCTAAAGTGACCAAGTATTTCTTAGTCAAATACGGCATTCAAAAAATCTTGCCATTGCTCTTCACCACAAAGAGATATACACAATGTTGATAATTTGGTTTAAACCTTAAGAATGGTATGCTTAACTTGTATTTAACAAAGAGTAGAGGTATTCAACAAAGAATTATTAAAAGTAATTGCTTATTTATTTTTTATATAAAAAAGACAGCTCGAAAAACATTGAGCCGAAAAAACACTGCACCGTGTAAAATGGTTTAGTTGGTCACCCAACTCGTGACCTTGAATTTTAGCCCTAAGGGATGTTTTCGTTATGTATGCATATACAATATGTGCGTCTCAGATTCAGTCGTGTTTTTTGTGCGCATCGAAATGTCCGTCAAATATGTCACCAATATTCTGCGAATTGAAAGATAAACAATATACAAACTCAACAAGGGCAGTATAATTAAAAAAAAATTGAATTAAAAATACAATGGTGAAGGTTAACAATAATAAAGCACACTAATTGGTAACATTAAATGATATTTTAGTTACGTGTGCTTAATGGATATTTTATATTTAAAAAAAAGGAGCAGAATAAGTAAAAGGGAGAATATAAAGAAAAACTTTTTTACTGGCAAACAGAGTATTATGTATGTTTAAAAAAGATTAAGTGAATAATTCTTGCATAGTAACCAAACAGCAAATACATAACTATTTTTTTGTTTTCTCATAGTTAACAACCAGCTTAACTAGAAACAACCCTGATTTGCCTACGAGATCTACAACACAATTATTGAACGTGATTGTCACTGCGAACCCAGGACTAAATCAAAGTAAGACCCAACGAATTTATATACATATTCATTCCTAACGTCATATATAAGTAGAGAGTTGAGAGACTAAAAATTCAGATTGGTACCAACCTAACTTGAATATGGATATCGAGATATGCAATCAGAATGGTCACGTCTTAGGCAACGACTCCAAAGAAAGTTCCGTGGAACGTGAACTAAACGGTGATATTAAGGCAGTCGAACTTGAAGAAAGCGTAATTTCTTTAAAAGCTGGAGCCGCCACCAACGGCCACATCAAAAAGCCGTTGCCAGTGGGTGATGGACATGATGGACGTATTAAACGTAAAGCCAAACGTCTTATACAGCGTCAAAATAGTCGTGAGGAAAGTAATGTAGCCGGTAGCAGCAGTTCCACGGGATTAAATATTAGTAGCGGCAGTGGAGGTAGTGGAAGTTCGGCTGGTTATGTAGTACCCCATCGCCGCTGGAAGAATAGCCGACGCTCGCGTAATGGTCACGGTCGTGGGCTACCCAAAAAGGGTGGTGGCGGTGGTAAGGGTGTTTGGGGTCTACCTGGTTCTGAAGCACTTCAAGAAGTCTACGAAGACGAGAATGATCCGAACTATGATAGTGAGTGTAATGATCGCAATATTGAATTACGCGAAGTGATACCAGAGTTAACCCCGGAGGAATTCTTTAAATTGGCAGAGCCAATTGTTCTTGAGTATTACGAGCACGGCGATACACATGAAGTGGCTATCAGTTTTGATGAGATCCTGCAAGGTTCATTGCGCCCACATGTATCCAGTGTTGTTATAGAAATCTCAATGGATCATAAAGATTCGCAACGAGAGATGACATCTGTTTTAATATCCGATTTGTATGGACGTGTTATTACAGGCAAAGACATTGAGAAGGGTTTCCACTTATTGTTGGAGAATCTTTCCGATCTAACATTGGATACACCAGAGGCACCGATTATATTAGGTAATTTTATAGCGCGAGCAGTGGCCGATGATTGTATACCACCAAAGGTAGCAAAACCTGAGGATCATAAGCATCTAAATGAGCATGCTATCTTAGCATTACGAAGAGCGGATACTCTTTTGCATATGAAGCAAGGCTGGGCGCATTTGGATAATGTCTGGGGAATGGGTGGACCCTTGCGCCCTGTTAAAACTATTACGAAGCAAATGGAATTGTTGCTTAAGGAGTATTTGTCATCGCGTGACATTGCAGAGGCTCAACATTGTCTACGCGCTCTCGAGGTGCCACATTACCATCATGAACTTGTTTACGAAGCAATTGTCATGACACTTGAATCATTAAGTCAGACCACAGAGGAGGCCATGTGCGAGCTACTCAAAGCATTAGATGAGACATGTCTTGTATTACCTGCGGGTATGGAGCAAGTGAGTATTACAAAAAAAAAAACTGAATGATAAAAGATTTTATTCGATAAATTGATAATTTTTTCTTTTGTGCGCAGGGCTTTTTGCGCGTGTTTGATGACATGGCTGATATCGTGTTAGATGTGCCACTCGCTTACATAATACTTGACCGGTTTGTAGAGCGTTGTAATCGAGCCGGTTTCCTGACCGAAAAGATCTTAAATAATATGCCCACCCGGTAAGTAGTTGATACATGTACTTGTGCAATAACGCTTTCTTTAATAATTTCATTTATTGATCTTAATTATCGTGAAACGTTTACATATATTTTTTTGTATTTATTTTATATTTAAAATTATTAATAAAAAATTGTTTCTATTTTTTCAAAGTGGTCGCAAGCGCTTTGTTTCCGAAGGCGATGGAGGACATGTGAAACCGGTATCTTTGTCTTTGCGCGACTAACCATGTTTGTTTGTCGTTTTGATTTTTGTCTTAATTAAAAAGTAAACTACAAAAAATGAAAAAGCGGTAAATATCAGAATTCTTAATGTAAACGACGTAGATCAACCTAACACTATGTATGCAGAAAAAAGTCAATATCCTTTAAGAATACGCATTACTAAAATAATGAATGGCAACCACTAAGTGAAGTCAAAAAAAAAAAAAAGAAAAAAAAAAACTGAAATTACAATTGGTTTAAATTTTAAATGAAAAAACTACAAACCACAAAATAACTTCCGATAACGGTATATTGGTATACATTTTTGAATTGCAACATAACAATATAAAATGTGCAGAGCAATTCAACAAGTACGAAAAAAAAAATTATTAAATGGAAGTAATAAAAAACTAATCTTAGTTCTCCACGATTTTCAAACACTACAAAAAGATGCAGATAAATTGGAAAAACAATGAAAAAATACATCTTGTAATTATTTATATTATATACCATTCACCCCAAAATAAAGGGTTGATGCAAAGAGTAGTGTGGTATGTGTGAGTAATTGGGAAAGTACAAGAATCATGCGATTGCAAGACATATATATATACGTATATAATTTGGCTTACAGATTATTTCGTGCTACCTTTAAAAAAAGTTTAAATGGGTATAACTTCTAAACCAGGAAACATTTTCAAGAAATTTAAACGCAGATTGGATGAATAATTTTTCTAATCTAAACTAGTATATTTGTTTAATTTTGAAATTTATAACAACAAACATCAAAATAAAAAGAAGTACATTTTATCCGACAGCTTATTACGTTTTTTCAGATTATGCAAAAAAATAATATTGAATTTTACCTCCCTTGGTTTTTGAAACTAAATTAAACCTATTTTACATAGATTCCATCATCTTAAGTGTGGTTTCTATTGTTATTAAGGGCAAATCCTGCGAAAGCAGGAAATTAGCATATTTATGATAGTAAATGGGTATTTTTGGGTGTTGCTGTCCAACCAAGTCCCCAAATTGTCATTCATGTCGGATGATTATGCCAGCGTTTTCATGGAAGTTGCGGCAGCTCCATGCCTTCGTAATGCACAACTTCCGATTTGCGTTTGGCGTTGTTTAATGAGAGTTGGTGAAACTGACCCGTGTAGCAAAATTGTTGGCTTTTCCAGTTTGGAAATTCGTCGGTATCCTAATATGGTACATATTTTTGTTCATTATTCCCTCAATATTTGCAAAATCGAGATTTGTGCATGATGGGCTCATTTGGAACTGTCGCCACTTTTTGCAACCGCTGGCAGAATCACCAGTCAATAATGTGAGTGACAATCAGGGGTTTAGGCTGTTCAAGAACACCTGGAAATACCCATTTACCATCATAAACATGCCTTTATCATGCTTTCGCAGGATTTATCCCAAAACAACAATAGAAACCACATGCAAAATAAGTTCAATGTACTTTAAAAAACAAGGAAGATCAAACTTATTTTTAAAATGCATTTATATTACATTTTTGCATGATTGTAAAAAGTGTACTAAATAAGCTGTGAGATGAAATGCACGACCTCTTTTTGTTTTTAATGTTTTTTATTATTAATTTTATAATTAAATTAATAAGTAAACTACTTTAACCTGAAAAGATTATTCCTGAAAACTGCATTTAAATTTCATGAAAATTTTTCCTAGTTTAGAAATTATAATTATTTGAACATTTCATTAAATGGTATACGATTATTAACGTGAGTCACTGTACATATGCCCGACGATGAATACACTACACTCTTGACACAAGATTGTGTCGCAGCATAACAATTTAGACGCGAGTTACGATAACGGTTCGTTAATACAATCGCGGTATGCACACAGACGAAAAAATAAATCCGAATATAAAAATAGTTTTAAGGTTTCTGGTTTTTTCGTTTTTACTTACTTTTTTTGATAATAAGTGCACTAAATTGCTTTCAGCTGTCTTAGCTATTAAAGGAAATCAAACTAGAGAGTTTTGTTTAGCTCCAAGTTACAAATGAATATTTTATTTTTGGTTTTTCAAGCAAAAATATTTGACATAAACATATATATATATGTTTGTGGTTGCTATTTTGCAAATTTATTTTAATTGTAATAAATTCTTAAGGTGACATTTCTTCCCTTTATTATTTATAAGTATATTTCTTAAAAATATACACACAATTTAAAAATCCATAATTTTTTCTTTGTTAATAATTATGATATCATAAAATAAAAAACATTTATATATATATGTATAAATATTTTTTTGTCGAACTTGTAATTCCGGTCAAAACGAACTCAAATTTGCTACTTAATTGAGTTTTGTTTAAAAAAAAAAAGAAAATGTGTTTGAATTTAAAAATTTCAAAAGTATGCTTGTGTTTGAACGTAATTTGCAGATAATCACTGAATGTATAATTAAACGAAAGAAAATTAAAAATTGCTATTATTGTTTAATATTCAATACTGAAGTGTTACATTTTCTTTAAATTAAAAATAACAAGAAATATTTAAGAAACTTTTACTGATACAATTATTTTTTTGCAGTTCGCCACTTGTACCAAGTGTGGCATTTTTTATTATTTAAGCGCCTTAGTGTACTTTGAACATTTGAAAAAAATAAAAAAAAAATTTTATTCATTTAACAATCAACAAAACTGGAGTTTTTGTATTATCCCACTTCGTCTGTCGCAGTCTGAATACTACGCGATGGAGCCGGGCACACTTCGTAGTAGCACTACGCTGTTTACTATTTATAAAAGCTTTATCACAATATCGGCACTTAAATGGTCGTTCAAATGTATGAAATCTGTAAAAACACGAAAAAAATTTTGATGAAAACAAATAAGACACACAAGAAACTCGTGAATTCATGGATGCCCAGAATAAAATTAGCCAACCTTTCCTGGAAAACTGTGACAAATGGAAAAAGTTTAATGGAAAACTAACGCACTTTAATAGAAGTTGGACACGTGCTCTTGAAAAATTTCTTGCATTTATCACACTTAAGCGATTTGCCTACCAATACCTCTTGCTCGTCATCATCCACACAGCACAATCGTTCACATTTAAGCCGTTCACGGGGAGCTACTAGTGCAGTTCGCATATTACAAGTTGTTTTAATATAAAAATAATCAAAAATGAACTTCTGGACGTCGTTAAAAGAAACGTTGACCAAAAGTATACATATCTACATTCGTATATACATATATTGTTTTTGTTTTCATACTTATTTCGCACTCTCGCCGACTTAGTGAATTACATGGACAGGCAATGTGTAAAATGTAAAATAAAGTTTTATGTTCTTTTTCCATGAATTCAAGCGATTCCCGTTAATTGAAGCAGCCGGGTTAGGTGATGAAGTTTCTGAACTGTTTGAAGGTATAACCGGAAGCAGGCGTACTTCGGACATTTTCAACAATAACAAGAGGGCATATTATAGGAAACCACGATTACGATTAAAAAATGTTGTGGTCACGAACCTGCAACATAAGACAGACTTTTAACGTCGAAAACGTATTCCTTTCAAACTACCGTTTTTATGATATTCTGACCAGTAGCGATTTCACACGTTGGGAAACGTTCGGTAATGCCATCACACCAAACGGTAAAGCCCAGAATAATAAAAATTGCTTATAGAATAAACATAGTCAGCATCCAAATTCAAAATACGAAGTGGACAAAAAGGGGAGAGAAACATTCCTCAACTTTTTCTACATATATAGCTAGATTAATAAAAAATCCGAGCAACTTTGTGCACTACTGTTTTAGTGTTGTAGGATGAGTACCATTTCATCTCTCACTTTTTGCGTCGATTGGGTAGAGTGAGTGTGTATATCCGCTGCTGCTGGAGTAATAAGTTTCAACTGGCTAGGAGAGCGAGGGGATTAGGGTACGAGTGATTGTCACCTCGTCCGAATGTGCAGTCTGCTTGCGAAACCCTTAGCAGCATACGTGCAGCATACACAGCTTGTCAGCATTTAACGTTGTTCATTACTGTTATTAGAGGCATTGCTAGCAAATAGAGTTCCCACAGCATGAAAATTAGAGAAGGATGGCCAGACAGAAAGGAACAAGAGAGTGAGAGAGAGTGAGAAAGAATGTCTGACAAAATTATTAGAAAAGGTTGGAAGCTAATTTCTATAATCTGCCAACGTGGTAAAATTGAAACAAAAAATTTTATTGCTTTATATTAACATGTTATGTTAACATCGTAAGCATACAATAAGTGCGTGCAGCGGAAATTCTAAAGTATTGCCGCAAAACATCCTTGATTGGGCAGAATCAAAAAAGCAAAGTAAAATACAAAGTGTCTAAACAAAGCAAAAAAAGACAATTTGTCAAAGGAACAACAAATCAGCATAACACGTCACACTTGAGATTTGACATTTGCCTAACTTAAAATTGATGACAAAAACAATCATAAGATGATGATGAAGAGAGAAGCACTAACCACACACTGTGTGTGAGTGAGAAACAAAAGTTTCCTGCTGTGCAAACTCTATTCGTTGTCAATAACACTAAATGCAGTACTGAACAACGTAAAACCGTTTCACGTGAGTTTCTCAGAGGTACACTCGACCTCCACCCCCGAAGTTATGAGTGTGAGCATTTTTACACCCTGACAACCCTTCTTTAAAGCATCTTAAGTTTTTTATGAGAGCTTGTGTTTGTGAGTTAACAACAGTAAACAAGAGGTGATAATACGAATGCTTCGTAGGCACGAACACAACTGCTACATGTGCAAGTGAGTGCAAACGAGCGTACAGCCAGGTCAGCCGGTATTATCGATAAAGCGCTTGTGTGCGAGCGAGCGCGAGCGTGCGAACGAACAAGTGCTTAGGTAGACCGCTTGGCCTGCGTGGCATTTTGTAGTGAACGACGACGTCGTCGTTTTCTTTCATTTTCGTAAACTTTGTCGTCGTTGCCGCTGTTACCATCTCTGCCACCGCTACTGCTTTGGATCAAGCAGCGTTTTTGCTAAAACAGAAACATAGACATAGTCTCACAGGTGAAGGCGCTAAGCAAAAAAGGTTGTTTTATACCACATAGGCCACGTAACAGAGTACAGAATAGCCCAACTTTTACAAAAAGACACAAATAATAAAATAGAAAGAACAAAAGAAAAACTGTGGATACTGCCTCGTTTCAATAGCCGAGGACCATATTGGTAAAAACAAGTACTGACTTCTTAACTGGTAGCTTATAAGCAATTTATTAGATTGACAACAACAGCAATATCAGTACAAAAATGGCCATAAAACCCGGATTGGGACGCAAAACAAGCAATAAAAATCCACCGATACTCAGCCATGAATTCGTCATACAAAATCATGCAGACATCATCTCATGCGTAGCAATGGTTTTCGTTGTCGGTTTGATGAACGAGTCGACAGCACCATTTGCGAGCGTTTTCATATCGCTGCATCACAATGTTACTGGCGAGGAGCCCAGTCGTGAATATCCGCTTGGTAAAACGTTCACCTATGTGGCCGGCATCAAGGACTACTTCGCCATATTTTTCTATACGCTGACCGCAATCATTATGCATGCCATTATCCAGGAGTTCGTGCTAGATAAGATTTCGAAGAAGCTGCATCTTTCCAAGTACAAACTGTCTCTCTTCAACGAATCCGGTCAGCTAGTTACCTTCTACTTGTTGTCGTTTATCTGGGGTGCTAATATCATCTTCCGCGACGGATATCTTGGCAATTTTGCGCTGTTGTGGCAGGATTTCCCTAATCATCCGATGAGCTTTGTACACAAGTTCTTCTTTGTCATACAGTTGGCGTACTATTTGCATATGCTGCCGGAATTGTATTTTCAAAAGGTCAAAAAGGAAGAGCAACAAGCGAAAATTGTACATTCCATTAGTGGCTTCTCGCTAATCTGCCTGGCGTATTCGTTCAGCTTCCAGCGCATTGCACTCGTATTGCTCACGTTTCATTATTTCAGCGAAGTGATTGCACACATTTTTCAGTTGATTGGCGTATTTGATCGCGAGGAGAAGTTGGCTAAGGCGCGCATAATCAACAGTGTGGCATTTGTATTTGTGCGCTTTGCCACCTCTGTGATTGGAGTATTGACGCTATACTATGGTGTTGCGGCGGCGGGCAGTATATACAAGGTGCGCGCATTTCTTGCGCTTATCGGACTCATTGCACTGCAGGGTTATCTAATCTTTTCGTTTATAACGGAACAACTGCGTGCTAAACGCGAAGCAAAACGAGAGGCTAAATTAGCGCAACAAGCGCTGGCACGTAAGACCAAGTCGTCAAAGGAAAAGACGAAGCGTAAGAAGGAGAGCGATTTGCCCGAGGCGGATCAGCCAAGTCCAGCGAAGCCCAAGGTTAAATGAGAGGTGAATGGTGTTGATCTAGATAATGCTGGTGCTGCTGACGACAACAACAAAAATAATACAAATAATCAACACCACAACAACATAAACCTTCAGCACAACAACAAAAACGTTTAAAATACTTCCAATGTTTCCAAGAAGCACAAATACCAACAACAGACAACCAACCAATGGGCGCTAGTGTGACTGTTGTTTTACTGTAACTTGCGATTGATTGCTCTCGCTACGACTGTAGCAACAATAACAACTGTAACAACAATGTGCTGCTGGTGTCATGCATTTACTACGACAAACACATACTACATAAAGTAAAATTTTTTTTAATGGAATAACAAATAAGTGAATCTGTTTAAAAATTTTGTAGTTTTGTTAATTTGCTTTAAAACAGTCACAATTGTGCTCTTTTTTTTAACTTAACTGTAAGCGATCATTTATTTTGGAGAGCACTTTGCGTCCTAAAACTAAAGCTACTTTTTTAATAATAAATTTGAAGTATTTTTTGTATAAAAATAAGAAAAAAACAAACTTTTTTTTGGTCGTTTGGATGGTACGTTGTTAAGAATATTATGGGTTAAATATGTATATGCGTGGCAGGTTTTAGATCTTATCGAGTACACGTATAGTGCCTCACAGGAAGTCAACGGTCTCTTTTTAGTTGAAATAATTTTGAAAAAATTTTCATATAGAATTAAAATTTAAGATAACATAATTTATTACAAAAATTTTAAATTTAAAACAACCAAGATTTTAAATAATTTTTTTTTAAATGAGCTACATTTCGACATATTGAATACCTTCAAATGTTTAAAATTTGCCGCATCAGCTCAAGCCCTCATAGGTTGCGCCAAATTCGGTTGCTTCCCCCAAATTGCTTCACTAAAGTTCCATGACTTACTGATAAGCTTGGTGTTTTGTTTTCATTGCTATTGAATAGCTACAGTAATGTGACGTTAGCGGTCAAATTTGTTGATCTTACACTTATCTACAAAATTGGCCCAGTTGTTCCAAAAGTTACTCCTTGGGGTGAATACAATTTTGTTTACTTGATTTGATTTATATATATTTAAACATTCATCCTGCTTGGACTGAAAAATAATCTTTCGAATTAACGCATTGATTTATGAATTATACACATACATATGTATTTATTGGATTAACTTTATATCGGGAAGCAATTTGTCCGACGACGATTAATTATACGTATTTAGTATTTTATAACTAACTAAAACCAAATAAAATTAGCACCCAAGATGCGTCTTCTTTGACCGTCAACTTTGAATAGAATTTTCGTAAACATCCGCCGTTTGTTTAGTTAAATCTGTGGAATATTGTGTAACTAGATTTTGTTATTTACCCTGCCCATATTGGGCATATAGCCCACCGATTGATTTTTTTGGAATCTGATCTACATAAGAATGGTCACAAATTAATGTATGCTCCAATAGAAGTGACAGTCGTTATGTCAAATTCCGAAATGCAATGATCAATTTTCAAAATATCTCAAAAAATAATTAATGCTCAGTACTGATTAGTGGTATTTGTGGTATTCAGTCTTTAGCCACCTACAACACAGAATAATCAATCAATAAATAGAAGATGAATGTAACATAGGTGCATATACTACATACATACCTTCTTTTTTAACATTTAATGTCTATATGCTGGACAATCTATTTGTGCGGAATTTTGGCTAGTATTCATTTTTGCCAAACTACTTAAGCGATTTTAAATTTAATGTGTATTTGTGTCTTCATTTTAACGCCTATTCAGCGCAAAGTTAAGAGGTGCGATATCTCACACAAGTGGAGCTCGATCGCAACCCGCTTGAAATACATTCTAAACATTCGATCAACAACTTCTTTTAAAGCCTTAAACTCTAAACGGGCACAGATTGCGCGATCAATTAGCAATAAAATATTTGATATAAAGTGAAGTAATAAAACTGAACAGAAAGAATAAAAGAACCTTATCTAATTATATGTTAAAGTTATAAATCAACTAAGATTTACAAATACACAAAATTTTTGAATCTGAATCATTTAGAGTTTTTTGAATGAATAATAACCAATTTAATGCTTAAATTATATTGCTAAATTTAAATTTGATTTTTTTAACGTATGTTAGTGTTGTGTGGCGTAAAAATGAGACCAATGAGTAAAATACACTAAATTCTGATGACGTCAACAGTATAAAATGGCGGCGTTCTCTCACTGAGAGCGACACATAACTGTAAAACTTTGGCACTACCACCTCTTTTTCTTATACCATCTATCATGAGTCAGAGGCAGAAGTTTATGTTGCTCACCACTGATTCAGTGTTATTGATGAGGGTTTGTTAGAGCACGAAGCCAATGTGTTCTTCTTCTCACTCTCACACACTACAAGGAAGTAAGCAGATGGCTTATTATTTATTAGTTGTCTTTATTTATAATTTGATGAAAGTTAATGGAATGTATATTTTATTAAAAAAAGTTTTTATCAATTCTCTAGTATCGAGAATGATAGTATAGCACAACAAGATCGTGTGATGGAGTGTCGCCAATTGACGAGCGGTAAGCAAACAGATGTTCTGAAAGCGAAAAACTAATGGCATTTGTGGACCACAGCAGCAAAACAGCGAAATTTGCCATTTTTTGTGACATTACAGACAATACAAGAAAAACAGGATTTTGCGTTGTTCATCACTGATTCAGGGCTTGGACACCACGAAGCCATTCTTTCTCACTCTGACGCACTTATAGTGCTTGACTATTCTAACAACTTCATTTTATTTATCATTTGGGTATCTGCATATTGTATCGCTCACTTTACACCGCAAAATACATCTTCCCGTGACGGGAAGTGAAGCAACCGATACGACAAATTAGACACAAAACAAACAGTTTTTTTTATTTCTTAATATTTTAAAAACAATGCAGCATCGTCATTGCATTGTTATTAATATTCGCTCTGTTGTGATTCTTATAATAGTCTTCATTGCAAACGCTGTTAAACATAGCGAAACCGCAAGCGAGAACGAAACGAATGAAACAACCGATGGCAAAATATTTGCCGAGCATCAAAAGGACACAAATGATCGAAGTGCAAACAATATACCAGTAATAATAAGTGTCCCTGACAAATTGACGTCTACTGTTAACAACGACAACAATGTTACCACCAGTAATGTGTGTCCCAATAACAAAAGTTCAATTTGCTCAACGTTGAACTTTCCTTGTATTCGCTGTGTTTACAATTTCTCTTGTCACTACGGACGGGATGTGAATGTCTCATGTGAGGTACTAGGCAACGTTCCATGTCAGGGCGAGAGGACGTTTCAGCGCCAAATGAACTGCCGATATTGTTATCAAACGGCAATTTGGCATCAAAGCTGCGTTCAACGGGCGCACTGCAATTCGGCAAATGATAAATACTATCGAACAAATTGCACTGTGTATCAAGACGTGCTTTGCTTAGGAAATCGTTCATTTACGCGAAATTTACGTTGCAACTGGACGCAAGGATATCGCTGGACCACAGCATTCATTATTAGTCTGACATTAGGCGGTTTTGGTGCGGATCGATTTTATCTCGGCCATTGGCAGGAAGGCATCGGGAAGCTGTTTAGTTTTGGTGGTCTAGGCGTTTGGACAATAATCGACATACTACTTATATCGCTGCATTACTTAGGTCCCGCCGATGGGTCATTGTATGTGTAATGTGTAACGTATGGTTATATAGAGACAAAAAATTTGTGTTATTTACCCAAATAGAAGTATTTAAGGATTCATGTTTAAGTATAATTTACAATCAGCTGTAAGAAACTCACGGGGAATAAAAAAAAAATATATATGTCGAAATTACACTTGTTATTCACATGTAATTAATAATTTTAAATAAACAAAATATTCTAATTAAATCATGCTATTCACTGGTCCGCTCTTTGTAACTCTCGCTCAGCGTGCTGCCCTCTACATTGTTATTAAGTGCCCCAGTTCCATTCACATCAACATATTTATGTTCAGCATCTGCGTAGTCGTCGCCGCCGAATCGGATGTGCGTGTTCATAAGCTTCTGCACCCGTTCTCTACCACGCTTTTGTGGTACCTTAATTTTTTTACTTAGTTTTATCTCGCGATCAGATTCAATCTTTTTCCAATAGCGCAATTCGGCTTTCCCACGCAAAACTTTACATTTATACTCAACGCAATTAAGCAATACAACTAGTTCCTTGGCCGCGATAGCAGACTCCAAACGCAAATACGCCTGAGTGGCACCTTCTTTAATGTCAACATATTTTACCATATTATATTGACGCATGTCAGCTTTAAACTCTCTAATGTTTACACACGGCTCTAGAAACTGTATTTCAACTATAAGACCAAGCTCACGTGTAGATGTAGGACCATGTTGTTGTGCCCAATTTGAAGCACACTTGTTATCATTGGCGGTCTTTACAGTTACTGCGTAATTACTATCGTCTAAGTTAGACTCGCCATCACCGGCACCATAGAAGTTCATGCTCATTTTATGCACTCTTTCGCCGCAGCTACCACTGCTACTACAACTGCTGCTATTGTCGGCTTTTAAGCGTTTTGACGGTACCGGAGACATTGGATCATCGCTATTTGATAGATTATCAAAATTTTGACTGCCGTTGGCATGTGGGTTTAGTTTCTGTTGTGACAATGCACATTTATGAATGTGTTTTTGCGTTCGATTTTTACGTTTTAGTTCAGCTACCTTTTCGCGTTGCAGATTTAAGTACTTGTTCCGTAAACGTTTCCAATCCCGCTTTGGCAATATTTTCATATCGAAGCAACTAGGATCCATATCGACCTCATTTACTTTTAGTTTCTTTTTTTTATATTTGTGTTGCAAACTGATTTCACCAAAACGTTCAATTTTATTTTTATCATCCTCGTCTCCATCAGCCCTTTCATTGGGTTCCTTTATTTCTATAACTGTGCTGAGTTCGGTGTCTTCATTTTTAGTCGCAAAATTACTTTTTGTGGATTTCTGACAATCACTGCCCCTTGACATAATAATAGCTTCTTTTTCATCAAGCGATCTGCGGCGTTTTCTCGGCTTGAGATTGTTTACCATTTGCTGTATTTCTATTGTTTCACTTTGTTTCAGCTCTTCCCCTAGTGTTGGTAAAACGCCTACCCTGATAGGGTCCTGTTCTGACAGCTGCCGATTTGTGAGATATTCATTTTGTTTCAGCTGTTTTTCGCGTATATATGCTTGTATACTACATAAGTCTGCTGGATCGGTAGTTTGCAATGTAAGAACTCCATCAAATTGTTGAAAAGCTTTAATGGCCTTTTCCACAGAGCATTCATTTTCGTATTCTATAAAAGCGAATTCTTTGATCTTACGTGAAACCGCATAACGCGGTAAAGATACATAACTAATTTCACCAAAACGCTTAAAAATCTGACGCACCCAATCATGGTTGGCGGTGACAGGCAGAGCTTCGACATACAATGTCCTTTTATCAACGTCAGTTGACGCACATAATTCAGTTTTCCGACGCACTTTTTGCCCCGATGCATCCAATTCGAGAAGCTGCGAACTAGATAGCGACTTTGCAATTTGGGATACACTCTGAGTCAGTACTTTTAACTTGTTAAAAGTTAGAAATATCTCAAGCGGCACATCTGAAAATAATAAATAATACAATCTTGCTAATGATAAACTAGGCCAGTTGCTTACATGGATCTTTATCGACAAGTTGCTTCAGAAAACGATCTTTTGACAAATTTGCATCACCAAAATAGAATTCCATTTGTGCGCGAATTGAATTATAAATATGTCGCGTCCTCTTGCGTCCATCCCTTTTTTTTTGGGTCTGAAACTCTGCTGCATTTGTGGTTTGATGTTTTGGCGCTGCATCTAACCGAGATGATGAAGGCTGCTGTTCTGCACTTTCAGTTGCTATTACGTTTACTTGCGAAAAGTCTTCTCTTTCCATACCCGCTGATGATGGGGTCGTCACTTCATAACTGTTTTTAGCTGGCACCATATTAAAGGAATGTTATTGCAATTTTATTCTTCTGGGCTTCCATGAGTAGTGATAGTGCACTGACAACACAGTGTGTGAGTGAGAAACAACAGTATCGTGCTGTGCAAACTCTATTCGATGTCAATAACACTAAATGCAGTTCTGAACAACGTAGAACCCTCTTTGTTTATGCGCAATTTACACTGCGCACGGTATACTTACCTGCGAATTTGCTATGCGCAAACCCATTTTGACACCCTGACAACCAAGACGCAATGTTTACCTAACGCATTGTTAAAAAAACACAATAAATTAGGAGAAACTTAAAGCGATTTTCAGTGCTATCCGGCAGCGCTTGTGCTTTAAGCAACATCATAACAGAATTACAGTGCATCTTCACGTTATGTTCAACACTAAAATACGTGATTTCAGAGTTGACTACACTAATTTCCTGTTGACGTCATCACGCGAGAGTAAGCAATTTTCGAGAGCGAAAAAGGTCGAACTAGCACTACCTCTAGTTTCTTTTATCGTGATCTCTGTCTGTCATCTGTGTTTTGTATACTGAAATCTGTCATTAAGTCATAAAAAGAAAGATGGCCGCCTTTTTGGTTACGCCACTTAATAACGGCATCCAGTTCCTGGCTCTATATTGTGATTCTTGTTGTTGTACCATGGTTAGCATGGATGATTTGCTCTCATATTTTTCTCTCTCCGAAAGCGTGGAAGAGAACTACGCGAACAGAAAAAGCAAGCGACGGCGGTAATAGCTCTGCGAAAAAACTACAAGGAGGAGTGGAAGAATTTGAAAGTCAATTAAATTTTGCCTGTAAATATGAAGACGTTATTGGTGAAATTTAATATTAGTTACAGGCAGTATAATATCAGCGGCAACAAAACTTAACTACTCAAATAAACAATTTGCGATTCAAAGTCATTCAAAAGACATAATAATGGAGACGGATATTTTTGACTCGGATATTGCTCGATTGGTGTTAGGTATTTAAACTTTGAAAAATTTTTTAAATCCTTGTTTTTGCCCGACACATTCTACGTAAAAGTGATCATATCAAAAATAAATCAAATTTCACTTATAGGATATCTTAAAAACAAAAAACTTAAACACTTGGCACACGTTTTTCAAAAGGCTTCACCACAGCTGAGACTTGGTGAAGCTAACGCCGGGACAAATAGGAAAAGTCACTTAATACAGCCTTATTTTGGCGAATTGGAGGAGATTGTACGGGAGTACATACAGATAACACGTTTTGGTAAAATCATGTTAAAAGAAAGAAATCAACTAAAATCAGTTGAAATATAATTTCAATGTCTACAGTTGACAGCGTCGCACACTTAATATCGGATTCATGGCGCTGGCAATTGAAACATACAAAATTGTCAGATAAAGTGAGTGAATTACTTGATCATGCCGTATTAGTATGGCAGGCGAAAAATCAAGTTACAGCAGCAACGGACTCTGATCAGTTACAAACAAATTATGACGGGTGCATCTCAGACCAGAAGCAAAGCAAGTCCAAAAAAAAAAGAAAAAGGTAAGATTAATTTAGACTTTAAATCTGTATTTCATTAGCTGTTTTTGTTTTTGCAAGTAATAGAAAACTTGAAGAGAGTACAAGCATCAAAAAGCCAAAACTACGTCGACTGTCGGATCCATATTATAGCTTTGTAAATACCACAGAACGCTGCAAAGTATATTGTACTGGTTCAGCACCAACAATTGCAGCGAACTTAGGATTGAAGCAACCAGAAATGAGCTGTTGTAGTGCTGAAACAGCAGGAAGTACGACTTTAACGTCCGGCGACGAAAATAACTTCCCCGACGATAGTGAATCAAACAAACAAATCGCTGCGATAAATAATACTGTTGAAAATTCATTCGGATTAGAGAAGCTCAGCACAAAATCGACTCTGATTACGAAAGACTCAACAAAGATGGATCCAACGCCTCCAACATTGCCTGTAAATACATTTTAAATAAATATAATAAGCAATATTTTAAAACAAAATAAATATTTATGTTTTCTAAGGAAATATCGATGGCGATTTTATGCAATGAGGAATTTCAAACACAACTAGTGCGAAATATAAACGAAGCTTTGAACAGTGTGACTGTACCGGCCGCAATGAATTCAGAAGATTTATTAAATCAAATGGTGAAGAATATCCTTGAAGCAACTGAAAAAGATCCTTCGTTTGATAAAATTATCGAAGAAGTTGTAAGCTTAAGCACTCAAGAGGGTGACATTGCTGTTAATTTGAAAAATGACTTAGTCGCTAACACAATTCAATACAACACGAATAGAAATTCGCAACTGTCATCAACAGTTATTTCCCAACAGCCATTGATGGCGAATTCTGGTGTCCAAATTTTGCCAACGTCGAAATCGGTTAATCTACTACATTTGTCTCCACGAACACCCGTCAGCTCTATGACTGCAGCTCATAATGAGAAATCTACCGAAGAGAACTCTTCAATTAATTCAATAATTGACCCCAATTTTTCCCTTACCAAAGTAATCGTGCTAAACTCAAATGAGAGCGGTCAAAAGCAACATCAAAGTATAAATGAAACTTTAGGACATAACATTGCCAACACTACAACTGACAATATTATTGGTCAACTTTCGGTGCATGCGAATGAAAGCGGCCAAGTCGAAGGTGGGGATGCATTTCAAACTTTGGCTGATCAGATTTGCTTTGATGCAACAACCGGACAAATGAAT
Organism: Stegana nigrithorax; assembly: GCA_037044495.1. Taxonomy (NCBI): domain Eukaryota; kingdom Metazoa; phylum Arthropoda; class Insecta; order Diptera; family Drosophilidae; genus Stegana; species Stegana nigrithorax. The sequence continues at coordinate 155,918 of JBAMBQ010005034.1, read as the reverse complement.
TTCCCAATCATACTCAGTAATGATGGTTTAATGGTAAATTTCCCTTTTCTGATGAATAATGAAATAACAACACAACAATTAAAGCAGGAGTCCATAGCGAATCTAGATGTATCGCGTATTGAGATACCGCAACGGTTGACGGAACCCATAATAGTAGCTGCAAATCAACTGCTGCCGAATTCAATTATAAAGAATAATACACAAAAAAGTTTAAATGAAACGACATTGCAGGTTGCACAAGACAATCTACAAGAAAGAAATGTTTATCCACCGACGCAAACTATACAACAAAAATTGACACTGCCACACGTAGAGGAGCAAAATTTGGCTGAGACACCTTTAAGTACTGGTGCTTCTACATCACTAGACTCATCTGCACGCATGCAGACAAACCATGCGACGCCATCGGCCAGCGGAATTCTCCATGTAAGGGCGTTCCGCAGCATGTCGACTCCGCGTAAGCGATCATCACATGTACGTACGTTGAGTTTTTCGCCCAAGGGGCCCACAATAGCGACAATGTCGGTTGCAGGTATTGCGCCGTTAAGTACGCGATGTGGTCTAGCAACAAGCAGTAGACAGTACCTTTCTCTAAAGAGTCATGAGAGAGAGACGCCTGTACCTGCAGCTTTAACTGAAGTCAATGCTGTTCAAAATTTGCACGAGAAACTGATAATTAGTAATGTGGAAATATTGCCCTCTGCTAGTAACGGCGAGGACTTCAAAGACAATACCACCATTGGTGAGAGCAATCAGAGTTGCTGTAAAAGTCCATTGTTTCTATTAGAAGGAAACAGTAACCAAGCAGTCTCCAGAGCTGTTGAACAGCATTATCTTCAGGAAAGGGTATCAACTGTACCAGAAGAGCAGACATCAGATAGTGTTAGCTTAGTGACTCCGAAACTCACAATACGACGAGCAGCGGTGTATTCTTGCAAACATCGACTTTCTGAATGTACCAACGCCGAAAGTGTCAATTCGCAGAAGGAAATAAATTCAAGGTTAGGCACTAAAAGAGAGGAAATGTCAATAGACAAGTCAACAAAGGAGAACCAACACGCACAAAGCCCAAAACAGGTACCAACCAGCTCAACATCAAATAAAGTGGTTGGAGACAGTACTTGGGCAGAGTGGCAAAAGATGCGTAGTGAAACCGCGCAGGACTTGGAATCCCGATTGAGAGAGATAAATGCCAAGTCTGGATATATAAAGCCAAAGTCAAACAGAAATCGTAAACAACGTCGTTTTAATAGAGATGATGTTAAAAAACCTATTCTAAAAAAAAAATCAACTCTAACTAGAACCCTTACTTCCAAGAGATACCAATATGGAAAAGATATGTTAAATCAAAATAAAGTAGCGGATGTATCAAATAAAGTAGATGAAATATCCTACAATCATGAAAATATAGCAGATAATCAATTTTCGAAGTCAAACAAATTTAAAGGCAAACATGCTAAGGTTAACGGTAAACAAGATACCAAAATGATAGAGGCCAAAGAGTTTACCATTAAAATAACAACACCCCAAAAGGCAATCGGACTTAAACGCAACAAATTTTCTAAAGCTGAAAAGGCAAATAATAAAGCAAAATTAGATGCAGTAGTAGTTGGGTTACCGCAGCCACCGCATCCATCATCGCCTACCGATTATATAGCATTAACAGAAACATCAGTTTTGCTAAACAACTACAGAAAGCAGCGTGTATGTGAGAAACGTACCGAAAATATCGCTTGTCTGCTTGACACGCCGTTCAAAGATACAAATATTACTTTGTCGGTTCCACCGACGCCGGGTATGGGCACAAGTTGTGTTGAAGTCACAGAAAATGCTACTCCACATAAAAAATCTGAAACTTATGACAATGATATATTTCACACTACCAAGTTTCTCTTTGGTTCCCTAACCAAAAGCGAATTAAACACGCCTATGTTAAGCGTTGTAACGCCAAGTTTGCGCTTTACTCCCTTTTCGACGCTTACAACTCCTCGCAGCTTGGCAAAAACCGATTATTCCTCGGGCAGTTCGTATTATCGACCTGATGAATCTGAAGATTTAAACGTGCATGTCGAAAACATCGTACGAAATGACTCTGTGCAACAAAAACTCAAACAGCAGTTAAACGAGATGGAAGGACAACCATCAGAAGAGGAGTTGCGAAATAGGCACAGAATAGTAGATAATTCTACAACAGAAGTAACTAGCGAAAGTATCGAATTACCAGTTGAAAAGTTAAAGGATCCAACAGTAGTGGGAAATGTCATATCCCCTGGTGATTGTAGTTGTAATGAACAAGGGGCCCAAAATAGTGACACAAAGAAGTCGGTATCAATAGATGTCAATGCAGCCAATGATTCATCTCCAGGGGTACCATTGACAAACATTGAGCCCCATCATATTTTAGCTCCTAGTTTACAGGAAGATGGCGAACTGAATAAATCGTTATCATCTACGTCCACATTTGATTCATCAACTTCTTCATCGAGTTTTCGATCCAATTTAGATAAAAAGACCAAAAATATCGCCTCTTGTTTGACAAAAGCATCTAATGAAGCTATTATATCCGCTACATATGCATTGCTTACCCGAAAAACGCCATTGCGTGCATCTACTGCGTGTAACTTGGAAAACTTATCGGACATTAGCAGTACCGAAGACGAAGACTGGCATGAGCCTATGAGGCAGGAAGCGACCATTGAGCAACAGCCAAATATGCAACATAAAAAAGAGGACGGTGACGTTCTTTATCCTTTATGCAACAGCCAGTGGCTGAGACCGAACAAGGATAAACACAATAATATCATACAACATACAGAAAGCCGAAATGTAGACGATTCCTCCGTGATCACTCGAACCCTTACAATAGAACCGAAATCGACGGAAATGCAGAACCAAAAATCCATAGAGTTAACACAAAAGTGGGAGCGTGTAAAGGAAAAAATCAAACATGATGATTCCACGTGTAGTAAAAAGCAGCCAAAAACTGATTCTACCACAGCATCCAATAAGTTAATAATGCGGCAAAAGTTAAAAGCATTATGCGAAACAAAAAAAAAAAGTGCGGAGAAAGTTTCAACAGCAATGTGCGAAATGATTACTTCTCAGACTGTAACGGATAAGAATGTAGTACCTACAGAGCCGGCAGAAACTGCCGTAGAGAATCGTACACACGAAGTTCTAACAGCATTGAATCTCTCGGCCAAAAAGCAGCCACCTCCATCAGTTCTTCAAAAACCAACAATTACTTCAATTAAGTTGGTACAAGGAAGCACAGTTAGCCGGCTAGTGTCAGCTACAAACAAAATACCGACATTTCAGCGTAAATGCTTACAAATAGAACCACAGCCAGCACCAAAGCGATATTCAAAGGCGGCTGCCGCCCTTGCCGCTACGAATCGTGTAGCTAGGGTAAAAAAAGCAAACAATGAAACAGAAGCCAGGCAAGCATCGCCCAACAAATTGCATTTTTCTACACGAGTTACCAAAAACCGTGGTAAGTTTGTACCTTTCATAATCATATATTACAAAAAAAATATATGTATATATATATTTTTATAGCTTGCAAACTTCAGCCAAAAGTTCTCAAAGAATCGCCGTCGAAGGAACGAATTAAAAATACTCGAAAGATCACACAAAAAGTAACTCCAAAGCTAACAAGCAAAAAAAGAAATGAAAAAGCAGATACAGAACAATCAAATGGAAAGAGTCACGTTAAAGCATTGATAAAGGCAGTTGAAATTAATAAAGCTGAAGATGAGGATCTTTCCAAAAAACAAAAACAAAAAAAACAAATCGGGTCGATTAAAGAGCAAGATAAAGCAACCAACCTTAGCTTAATATCAACTTTGAAACAAGAAACTAGCAAAAATGGATTCACAGGAACAATGCAGCCGTCAGCTGAATCTAATGTAAATTTGAATAGCTTGGACTTAGTTACTGCGGCGACAATGAAAGAGCGCACGTTTTATTTTTTCTACGTTGGTTGTACAAAAGAGAACGTTGATATTGCCGCCACTGCTAGCACAGCATCCCCAGTGTATGTTCCAAAAGATTTCCAGAATTTTTCTATATGTATTGAAATCGATGAGAATGAGATGCATACAATGCGCATTAGTGAGGTTTTTCAATTATATTCGGTAGAACCCCATCAGAACCCTCAAGCTTTGAACGATGATTTTTGTAAAAATAAAGTTTCAACAGAATCACGGCCGACATCTATACGTAATATTCCAAAGAAACGACGCTTACGCATAACCACAACAGACAGCATCGATGGTCCAACATGTGACAGCGGTGCTATGCAGAACACTCTTCGGATCACAACATCAACGACAGAGAGTTCCACTATTGTAGCATCACATCTGCAAGCATACAAAATCGACAGTGGTGACATAACCAATTTGCCCACTTTAGCTGACCCGTCGACTGATAAAACAGTGAGATCATCTAAGAGTATTGAAAAGCGGGAACATAAATTGTAAGATTGCATACTTTAGAAAGGGGGAAATATTGATGTTTGTACTATATTGCACTCTTTTGTTTTTGTGTATTGCAGAAACACGAAAGACGACTCAACAACACAAATAACAACAACAAACAATGCCAACGGCGACAACAATGATACAGCGCAGAATCTACAACAACGGGAACAGCAATCATTACCGGTGTCAATATCATCTTCAAATGTTCAAATTGAAGATATTGAATCGATATTGTCTCATTTGCATGGAACTTAAATCATAACTAAAATTCCGTGTACATACAGTTTCACAGAAAACTATGAAATAATTAACTTATTCTTCTGTAAATACTTTTTTTTACTTGCATAATTTTATTTAAGCAGAAGACAACCAGTTAAAACACTATTGGAAGTATTACAATACAATAATTGCTTTACACTATGTAAATCTAGATCTGATAGATCTATATAAATAAAAATCTTCTGTTATTCTGTCTGAATCTTATGGGTTGCTGTTAGTGTTGCCACGACTAAAATTTTCCACCAACTACCCCGTTTTGACTGTTTTTTTTGTTTGTTTGAAGGTTGTAATTAGCACTGCAGAATAAATTTTTTTTTTTTTAATTTTTCGTGGCTAAGATAGGTAAAAAGCCAGTTAGTCTGCCCTAAAACTAATGCTAACATAGACATTATATAGACATATTTGGTCGTATGAGTAAAGGAAGTTGCTAATTAATGTAAAAAGTTATTAACCCGCTGGGTTCATTCATCAGATGATGATGAGTTGTGTGCATGTCTGGAAAAGTTTGCTTCTGATTAAGAAAGTGGGGTAATGCCCCACTATATTATTTAGCATTTACTAGTGTCTTGCCCGGTTGCTTACCATCAACATAAGTGTTTTTTTTAGTAAAAGCCATTTTTCGGCCGATATGTTATAGGGCGAATATCGAGAAAACATAAACTTGTTATGCCTATAGATTAAGAGAGTCTTCGTGCCAAAATTGGTGGTGGGAAGTCTAACCGTTTCCGAGATCGGTGCGTTCATACGGACAAACAGACGGACATGGCATCGGCTCGCCTTTCGATGCTGATCAATAATATATATACTTTGTGGGGTCTGCCACGCCTCTTTCTGCCTGTTACATATATTTGCACAACTTTAATTTTTTGGTACAGGGTATAAAAAAAATTCTCGCCGACAGCCGGGGTCGAACTGCGACCACTAGAGTGGCAGTGTGTAGAATTTAAAAACTTTCGTCGCCGCTCTACGAGTATCAAAAACCAAATTATGACATCTAAATTGTTTTTTTTGATTATATACAAGGAAATTGTTAATGAGACTTGCATTTCACATCTTTAAGCACTTCAACGAACAATTTTTAATGTAAAAGCTTAATCTCACATTGGTTGCCTCTAAATTTGAGTTGCATCACGCAAAAGCTTTCCTCACGTCTTAACATTTGAACGCAGGCATGAAAAAGCACAAATAAGCTATGCATCAGCTGTCATAATGACAGCTTTGGGGTAAACAAACCTGTTTCAGGGTAATCGCCGCTTTGCAATAATAACTGTGATCGTATTATCTTTTCGGGCCTCGTCCAACAAAATGTCCATTTTTAAGTAGGTATAAATTAAAAGACAAAGCAGGATTTTACGTTGTTCACCACTGATTCACTGGAATAGGGTTTGCACAGCACGAAACCATTCTTTCTCACTCTGACGCACTATAAGTGCTTGACTTTTGCAACAACATTTAACTGCATTTTTTTTTTCCTCAAACCGATTGGCTGTGACTACGCGTCTACGGCGGAAGGTCACCTTGAAACGTCAGAGAGTGAATCGCCGAGTTCGCTGTTAAACTTAGCCACAAACACAAACAAAGAAAGTAGTACCGTAGCGCTGAATATTTTGTGAATTCGCTTTGGAATTTACAAGGAATTCTCTCGTTTCGTGCGTAAGTAAAATATAGCTCGAGCTGTTAAGAGTACGCGTGCGACAAATTTCAAAAGCGCTCCACTCCTAAAACTTAAACTGTGTTTGAAAGTTTTTAAGTGCAACCGTGGTCAGACTCAACTTGAATTAAATTTAGTTGCCGAGTACACCGAGTTTAGTTTTTGATGCCAAACAACCAAGTGAAGTGACTATAAATTTGAATTCTTTCGTTGGATTTCTGTGCAAGTGTTATATAGTGGTCTCAATTAGATATTTCTGGTGTGAATTTGTTTATTAAACATTAATTAAGAACAAAGTATAATTAATCGTCACCATGGAATACGAAGTAAAACAACATTTCCTTGCGCGTGGCTCCCAAAAGGGACGAGCTCTGGCCGTCTTTACCAGTGGCGGTGACTCGCAGGGAATGAACGCGGCTGTGCGCGCCTGTGTTCGAATGGGCATTTATCTTGGCTGCAAGGTGAGTGTTCAGTTGATAATCAGTCAGTCACGTAAGATTTCAAAGCGTATTCCATCTACATAGATAACCATTCCTTTACATACACTAAGTGCAACCCATATATTTTTATACTTCTATATATTTACCAAATCCAATTTGTTTCGAATAGAAAAGTACTGATGGTGAAAATTAGGCAACCTTGCCCTAAAAAACGTAATGATAAAATGCTTTCATTGGCATTCAGTTTATTTCAGGTTGATTACATTTTTAATTTTAGTCTTTCGTATTCTTTTTATATATGCATACATAAGTACATATATGCACACTTATTTTTCCTTGATTCGTTACTCTGCTTTGAGTTTAATTCATATGCGGTAAATAAAACAAAAGTTATGCTGTCGATTGTAAGCTTTTAAGCAGCAAAGAGATTGAAAATATATTAATTAATATTAATATTAAATATATATTAATGGAGCTAAATAGTTTATTAAGTAATAGTAGCTGCATGTATCTCTTTACGGCAGTGCTTGTACTTAATTATATTAAGTCTAGCAATTTGTACTGTTAATTAATGTCACCATAATGTATTCGAATCTATTTTAATTGATAAGAAATAATTGTAATTCACGGCAAGTACTTTCCTCCGTTTTTTAGTGACTCATTTTTTTTTTTTTTTTTATACTTTTTTTTATTAACAATCTGTCCTTAGGACAATAAGTTAATTGTATAACAAAGATGAGAAGGAATAGGTAGGTCTCCAATGAGACCATCTATTATACAGCTAAAATTATTTCTATAATACATATATATAATATATCAGAAATGTTCATTAAATCTATAAGGAAAATCTAAGTTATGACAATTATTATTATCTTACATATATACATTTTATTTACATATTTACACTAAATCTACAAGGTATGTCTAATATATGATACCTATTCAGCCGTCTGACAGACTCGCTATTGTCAAGAAGATTTAGTGACTCATATTGATGTCATATCTTACTTAATAGTTTCTATTATCGTTTAAATAACAAACAACCCGCTTCTTTAATTTAAACACCAATCTTAATTTGAAGCAATTGACTTCACACAATTGATTGTAGCGTACATTTGTATTGGGATATCTATACGAAATGTTACTAGCCGTGTATTTTGGGATAATACCCAGAATTTAAGAATACACTTAAACTAATTGCAGTAAAAAAAAGAAACAGGAATGCAAGGCGATAAGAAAAATTTAAAAAACACAAAAAAAAAAAACATTACACATTAGAGTAGTTCACATGCGTTATACACACACATATATATATCCAAAAACTTGCGTTCGCCTCTTTCTTAATTTTTGTAAACTTCTCCAATAAAAAAAAAATTCTTACTAATGTTATTAATAAAGTTTTACATATTATTTACTAAAGGTGCCTCGTTACTTAGAAAGTTTATAAATATACATGTATAAAGCATCTGCTCTCTTTCGGATTACCTAGTTCATGGTAAAAACATCTAACATTGCCATATTGAAATAAATATAGAATATGGTGGACCATTACTATTCGCTACTGATTTTTTTAATAGTAAAATTCGACAAATAGTCGAATGCATCTAATCCAGAATTCAATGTTTTTTTTTTTTTTTTTAATATTTTGTATTATTTATGTAACATTATCTTAAGAAACAAAAAAGTTGTTAGTAAAAGTAATTTTTCGGCCGATCGTTCCTATGGTAACTATATGTCATAGTAAACCGATGTTTATCATATTGTGGTATATGATAAGATATTACCTAAAATTATGAAATCCAAATTTTGGTAATATTTTAATTAACAGAAAAGTTTTTCTCAGTAAATGTTGTTTTTCGGTAGAATATTCCTATTGCAGCTATATGATATAGTGAACCGATATACATAATTTTAAGATATAGAACTATTAAATCCGAAATTTGCTAACAATATCTTAAAAAAAGCTGTTTTTGTTAGTAATCGTTCGTTCCTATGGCAGCTATATGTTATAGGTTGAATTGAATATCGAAAAAATAAAAAAAAAATCTCGTTTGGTTGTTATATGGTGGTTATATGTCTAACCGTTTTCGAGATCCAATTGTTCATACAGACGGACGGTCATGGCTCGCTTTTCGATGCTGATCAAGAATATATATACTTTGTGTACCCTTTACCATTTTTTGGTACAGGGTTTAAAAACTCAAAAAGGGCCAGCGAGAGTCCACTACGCACAATGATCGCATAAGAACTGACGGCCGAACGCACATCGGCACACGGCCGTAAGCAATGCGACGCCAAAAAGCGTAGTGCCCGCGACCGTCAAGCTTGGTAGCCTGCAGGCAACTGAGCACTCTACACATCCATACTCATTGCGCAGTATACTATTGCAACCGAACGACAATCGGCTCTGCTCTCCCATGCCTCGATCGCTGCTCGCGTTTCGACTTCTAAAAATTTCAAACGACATGCAGTCAAGGTTTTGAAGAAGGATGTGCTGAGTACGAAATAAGTATTTTCTGAGTACAAGATAAGTATTTGTTGAGTACAAAGTATAAGCAGAGTTCGAAATAAATATATACGTATATATAAAGAAGTTCGTAGATGTTTACAATTTTCAAAAGACAGTGCCGACATATTCATTCTACAGCTTGGTCAACACAAGGCATAAGTTATATATTCATTTCAATAATGCAACCTTTTTATAGAAGCTTGGTGGTAACTGTTGAACATTATATTTATGTGTGTATACATTCTTTTTTAGGTTTACTTTATACGTGAAGGTTACCAAGGGATGGTGGATGGTGGTGATAATATTCAGGAGGCTTCCTGGGCTGCCGTGTCCTCAATTATACATCGTGGTGGCACCATTATTGGGTCGGCACGTTGCATGGACTTCAAAGAACGCTGGGGTCGTTTAAAAGCAGCTAAAAATCTCATAAGCAAGGGAATTTGCAATCTGGTTGTAATCGGCGGAGATGGTTCATTGACCGGTGCAAATCTATTTCGTCAGGAATGGACTAGTTTATTGGATGAGCTCATCGAAAAGAAAGAGATTACCACCGAACAAAGGGAAAAATGCAAAACGTTGCATATAGTTGGCATGGTAAGCTCTTTATATAAGAAGTTCTGTGTATGCAGTAATTTTCTCATATCTTTTTCGACATTTTAGGTTGGTTCTATTGACAACGATTTCTGCGGCACCGATATGACTATCGGCACCGATTCCGCATTGCATCGCATTATCGAGGCCATCGATGCAATTGCCAGTACCGCCTACTCACATCAGCGTACCTTCATTATGGAAGTTATGGGTCGTCATTGCGGGTGAGTCAATTGGTTGCCGTTGCTGTTGTACATTCACTAAAGGCAATTTTAGTTTAATATTTACACATAGTTGCATAAATATGTATTTTTTTGCAGTTTTTAAGTACATAGTTATAAGTTAATATTGTTTCATAAGTCACAAATTGAAAGTGTCGATGTGTTTACCTTAATCTACAGTTATTTGCCTGTAGTCGCTGGCATCATATCCGAGGCAGATTATGTATTTTGTCCAGAATCGCCACCACCACAGGATTGGCCCGATAAGCTAATACTAAAATTGGAACAGGCAAGCTTTTGTTCAATGTGCATTTTTATGTTCGTTCAAAAATCTGCAGATCTGTTATCAAACTGCTAGAGCTGTTGCTACAATTCAATGCAACATCTTCAGCCAAGCCAATCAATTTTCAGTCAAACTGCTCTCGTAAGAAGTGTTTATTAAAGCATGCGTCATCTACTTTTTAATTTACAATATTCAAGTGCAGATATATATACTTAGGTTAAGTTTAGCTAAAGTAATATGAGTTCATTAATAACCTCTGATATAGGAGTTCGGGATATATTTCGTTACTTATTTAGAATATGCCATTTAAATGTCAAGGGTCTAACAAACACGAGTTAAATAGCTGTTGGGTATAATTGAACAGAAAAAGATAAATCGGAAAATTAAAATTTTTTCAAAATTATTTTACTTATACATCAAATCAATTAAAATTTGTATTCATATATTTTTTCAGCTATTTGAGTCTTGTAGGCGGTTTGTCATGTGAAGCTGATTTTATCTTTATACCCGAAATGCCGCCAAACACTGACTGGCCTGATAGACTTTGTGCGGCCTTAAGACAGGCAAGACAAATATGCATATAAATAAATACTCAATAATTAACTAAATTCTGCACTATTTGCCATTACAACAAACTATTTTATTTTATTTTAATTTAACAAATTTTTGTTGCTGCTGCTACTGTTTTTAAACTTTCGATTCAATATGCGCAGTAGGCAAATTACATTAAATAAAAAATTGTTTTTAAAACGAACATTCTCATATTGGCTTATTGCAGTTTTATTTTTTTTATTTTATTTATTAATTTTTATTTTTAAAATCCACCATTTGCCGTTCTTAAAAAATTATTAAATTTACAATTAAAAAATTTTTTTTTTTAACAAAATTTTAATTCTTATCAGCATTTCAGTCATTCATGTTACTGTTTGTCATATATCAGCTAGCATATACAGTATAATCAAATCTTTCAGAAGTGCACAAACGCCAAATACAACTCTTTCGCCCTATATCTCTTTTTCTATTTCTTATTTTTATTGGAAACTTGAAAAGAAACAATGATTGATGCGTTATTGAAATTCGGGCATGTCTCCTCCTTGAGGTCAGGGTTTTCGATTTTTGAATAAATAATTTTAAGCGTTTTATATTATTTACACATGTCAACTTTTATTATTAAGCATCTAAGCTTAAGTTGCGTCCATTGGTAACTTTGTGTAAGTCTTTTTTAGTTAATTTCTCATGGTTCGACTATTCCAGCTGACACGAATAATACTAATACGTCCAGCCGAAAGCGTATCACTTCTGTATGCATTTTGTGTTATACGTTTACGTAATACATTTCTGTTTGTTATTTTAGATATCTAGCCATATCAGCGGCTTTAGCCTCTGAGGCTGATTTTATATTTATACCAGAAGAGCCCGTACCAGTTGACTGGCAGGAAAGAATATGCAAAAAGCTATTGCAGGTCAGCACAGCGACGCTGAGGTGTTTTTAACTGTGACGTGATATTGATTTTACTTTTTTATAAATAGTTTTTTTTATATATTTTATTTAAAATGTTTTAGAATTAACCAACTACAATTTATCACCATAATTGGTTAAAGTTTAAAAAAACTTCATTTCAGTTGCTTTTTCATCTATGGAAATCAAAAGAACAAAATAAAAAAATTTAATAATTTATTATTGTAAAATGTATTTAGTAAATTTTTTTAGTTGCTGGTGCAAATAAGAAAACTAAAAAACCAATGTTTATTTCGGTCTACATTTGCATACACATTCGGCAAAAAACTTTAGCAACCCGCCTGTTTATTTCCTCTCTTAGTTTTCAATACTAACACTTGTTGCTTTTATTATCAAGTCGTCTCATCTGTGTGCACTTCTTAAATTGGAAATCTTGGTATCTGGTGCAGGGTGTATTGAAATAACAAATTTGAGTGTCGTCATGGGTTAAAGTATGCTTACAAGAAATTTTAAAAAAAAGTGTGCTTGGCAGCATATTCGTAGTGTTTTCTCCACACCGAAAAATATATACAACATAAAGTGATTTTCGTTGCTATCAGACAGCGCTTGTGATTTGAGCAAAATCATAACAGAAATACACCAAGCTCTGCTTGTCAACATTTTAAAAAATTTGCTACAACTAATTTTTGGGCTGTTTCTTGAAAGCGTCTTACAAGAAATGTATAATGAGATGCTTAGATGAAAAAACTAAATACTATGCCTATGTATATATCACAAATAAATTCATATTACCGATATTTCGGTTTGATTTGACAGTTAAATGTTTTTTGGATATTTGTAAAAATATTAAATACAAGTAAGAAACTTGCGATTTTAACATTTACGCAAGTGTGCCTCGCAAGGCTTAAGCCCACACCTTAATGTTTGCTAACCGTTGGCTCTAACTACTAAACTACCAACGCTTGCAACTCTCCATTAATAAATTATGTATTAATTGACAAAAATGTTTGATACAATAGCGCTAGATCTAACAGCCTAAGATCTAAATCTAACAGCGTTAAATCTAAATCCAACATTTCCAGCATTGGCACTAAACTGTGACACAACAACCACAGGCAATTTTTGTAACCCTGACGAGCGAAAAGATTTCTCACATCAAGAATGTAACTTATACTCAGCTTTGTCAATGCACACCATATTTAATTTATAATCATACATATCTATGTACAAATTTTACATGGGAAAAAATATAACGCTAGGACCAGTTAAATTGCATTTTGTGACATACACTTTTACACACATGTTCGTACGTCATCTGCATCCTTCGCCTATTTTCTAACGATTTCATAATTGCTTGTGTTCAATCGCTTTGGTTTACACAATTATATATGTATATAGACAGATTCATATTTATTTCTTAATTTTGCATTAGTGTGTTCATTATCATTACATTACAAAACGCTATATTTCCAATATAATTTTTATTATTTGGCGATGTTGAATTTTTAAATGCGAACAGAAAAATTTTAATTATAATAAAATAATCATGAAATATGAAAAATAAATATATATCTACATATACGATACATTTAGTTGAAGGAAATACATCTTGTATTGTTCGATTTGCAAAATTCGTAGGTTTGAAATCTACTTCTTATGAAAACTTTTATATTAATTTCTTTAAAAACCCAATTTAAGCATTAAATTCTGCTTCATGATGCAAACGTGTTTCTAAAATGAGGTTCTTCCTTTCGCTATCTACTTCTTTTCACTTTAAATATATGTAGATTAAATCATATAACTGTAATAATTGTAATATGTGGATTAAAATTTAAATATTATTTAAGTGTCTGCCATTTTTACCGGCAAAAAACTCACTGCATCACAAATAAAAATGAACAGCGTTGATGAAGTCAGCCCTCTCTAAAAAAAATTACAGTGAAGAAATTTTTAATTTTTATATTTCGCATTTAAAAAGTAAAGTAAAATTAGAGCAATAAAAAAATATTTTTTTTTTTTCTAATATTTTTTAACAATATTTTTGAAATCTATTTAAATAATAGGAGCGTTCGGCTGGTCAACGTTTAAACATTGTCATTGTTGCCGAAGGCGCAATCGATCGTGAAGGTAATCCAATCACTGCTGAAGTTGTTAGAAAAGTCATAGCAGACCGATTAAAGCACGATGCGCGTGTCACTGTGCTAGGCCATGTGCAGCGCGGTGGAAATCCAAGCGCTTTTGATCGCATATTGGTAAGACTTCCATTGGTATTAAATGTGTAGTCGAAATTTTGAAAATGCTTTGTCCGACAGGGTTGTCGTATGGGGGCCGAAGCCACACTCGCACTTATGGAGGCCAATGAAGAAACGGTGCCAGTGGTTGTGTCGCTCGATGGTAATCAGGCAGTGCGAGTACCTCTAATGGAATGTGTTGAACGCACAAAGGCTGTAGCCAAAGCAATGGAAGAAAGGAATTGGGATTTGGCAGTATCACTGCGTGGACGTTCATTTGAACGCAACTTGGAGACCTATAAAATGTTGACGCGCTTGAAGCCACCAAAGGATTCATTAAATGCTGAAGGGAAAGGCAAGGAAGGTTTCACTATGGCTGTGATACACATTGGCGCACCGGCATGTGGCATGAATGCAGCCGTTCGCAGTTTTGTACGCAATGTAATCTATCGCGGTGATAATGCGTTGGGCATTCACGATGGCATCGAAGGTCTTATTGCCGGTAATGTAAAGAAACTAGAATGGTCCGATGTTACTGGCTGGGTGGGTCAGGGTGGTGCATACCTTGGCACGAAACGTACATTGCCCGAAGGAAAGTTTAAAGAGATTGCTGCGCGTCTTAAAGAATACAAAATTCAAGGGCTGCTTATAATTGGCGGTTTCGAAGGCTACCATGCTGCTGGTCAAATTTCCGATCAACGAGATAATTATCCCGAATTCCGCATACCAATTGTGGTTATTCCTGCGACTATTTCGAATAACGTACCCGGAACAGAGTTCTCGCTAGGCTGTGATACCGGCCTGAATGAGATAACAGAAATTTGTGACCGTATACGTCAGTCGGCACAGGGCACAAAACGTCGCGTTTTCGTTATTGAGACCATGGGCGGTTATTGTGGCTATTTAGCTACGCTTGCCGGTCTCGCAGGCGGCGCTGATGCTGCATATATATTCGAAGAGAAGTTCTCCATTAAGGATTTGCAGCAAGATGTCTACCATATGGCATCCAAGATGTCAGAGGGAGTTTCGCGTGGCTTGATTTTACGCAACGAGAAGGCAAGCGAGAACTACACTAGCGATTTTATTTATCGCCTCTACAGCGAGGAAGGCAAGGGTTTGTTTAGCTGCCGTCAGAATATTTTGGGTACATATGTTTGCTTATACCAATAGAAATCCATTATATTGACAATTGCATTTACATTAGGGCATATGCAACAGGGTGGCTCTCCAACACCTTTTGATCGTAACATGGGTACCAAGATGGCGGCCAAGTGCGTTGATTGGTTGGTTACTCAGATCAAGGAGCATGTTAACAGTGATGGTATCGTTAACTGCATCGAACCCGATTCAGCCACACTCCTGGGCATCGTGCGCCGTCAATATCGTTTTACGCCTTTGATCGATCTGATCTCTGAGACCAACTTCGAGTATGTCATCAAATACATTAAAAAAAAAATACACTATTATGATATTCAAATTTCACTTGTAGGCAACGCATACCGAAGCATCAATGGTGGCTTCGTCTGCGTCCATTGCTAAGAATTTTGGCCAAGCACGATTCAGCTTACGAAGAGGAGGGTATGTACATTACTGTCGAAGAAGAGTGTGCAACCGATGCTGTTGCTTAAATTCACTGCGGCCAGTATAAAGGTGTAATTAGCAATTGCCAGCCGCTTCCCAGTGTAGTTGCTGTTAACCAAGCGTTTTTTATTATCTCAGTGTTCCTCTAGCAGTGTTACGAATTTCATTTGAAATTTTAATTTAATTTTGTTAAAATTTTTGTCTTCGTTTAGCACGCACTGTATACATTTGTTTTATAAATTATTATTTATATGCATTCACACATATATTATTTAAATAAGCATCACACTCTAATGCGAAAGCTAAAATGTTACTAATTTTGTAAACAATTCGAACTCAGGTCGAGCACCACACATATATTTTGTTTAAGCGTGCGTAAAGAATACATATTAGCACAAGATGTGCTTTGCCCACTTTTGGTAAAACATTTTAAAATTAAAACATTGTAAATTTGAATTTAGAAAACAAAAAATATTAAGTTTAAAAAAAGTTGCAATAGTTTTCATATTAAAAAAACAATAATTTTATTTGTTTCAAATTGCGCATATTTTTTTAAAGCAAAATATAAAAGTATTAATCTTATAAACGTTAGCAGCTCGGTTTTTTGTTAGTATTTAAACTGAATGTAAACAAATTAATCTGAATTACATTATTATCAAATATTAGCCACATTTCGAATATTCTTAATAACAATTCAAATTGTTGTCTTTAGTAAATTGTAGTTGTATGCTTTGTTGTAGCAATATCATTGCAATGTGCAAGTCTTATTAAACAAATACAAAAAATTAATATTATATGCAAAAATTAAATACTGTTGTTTATTAAAATTAAAACCAGAAATCATAGAAGATTTGAACACAGTATTCTTAAGGATGCTCATAAAAATGACATAAAAAACAGTAAAAAATGGATAAGTCGAAAGAGTACTAAAAGCCAAAGTTCTAAAAATACTTTAAATGGCAAACAATTTTAGTACTATCGTTGTTAAACAAAATTAGTTGTTAAAAAGTATTAAAAAAATATCCAACAGCGCATGTTTTTATTTTTGGAATTACACATCAGCAAAATAAATGTAAAAAACAGTATTTTTAATGACGACGTTTTTATGATAAACAAAATGCCTACATTCATTTAATAACAGTGTTTCAGAATCAGGTGCCGTCTTTGAATTGAAAGGGCGGAACCCATGAACATATTTTAATATACACTATGTTATTGTTCCTTCACACAAAAATGTGCTTAGAGCACACACGTACTTACGAGGTTTATTTATTTCTTTTTCAATCCGTCATGATACATTCTTGTAGAATTACAAGGTAATGCCAATAATTTACAGTTTTCTGTTGCGTTCTTCATTAAGCGTAATATTTACGCTGGACAAGACCATAATAATACAATTCACTAATATATTGAAATAACAGTAATTTTACATTGTTTTGAGAAATTTCATATTTATGCTCTGTTTGGCGAACAAAAACCTGTTATGTTGTGGGTCTTATTGTCTGAGAACAGAATATAAATACAAAAGAAAACTGAAAGAAAAATGTAATGCAAAAATTGGTTATACTTTATCTAATTTACTTTATTACATTTATCACGCAAAAGAAGGCGCTACCGACCTGCAGATAACTATTTTTGTAGCTTTTGTACGACGTCGTAAACAGCTGTTTGCGAAATCTAATTGACCATATTGTTCAATGGTGCAGGACTTCGTTGATAAATTTTAGATTTAAGTTTTCCCAACACTTTTTTTGCACCACACATCTCATGAAATGCATGATTTCAGCGTTGAATACACTAATATATTTCTGACGTCAATATTTCACCAACTTTTGTACTTATTTGTTTGTGTTGTTAGCAAAATCAAAACAAACGCCTTGTCTTGTAAACATTGTGTCAGGGTTGTCAGGGTGAAACAATTCTCACGCTCATTACCTCGGCGGGGTCGCTGTTCTGTGAGAATCTCACGTGAGAATAAACGAAAAGAAAACGTTGCTCAGTATTGCTTTTAGTGTTATTGACAACGAATAGAGTTTGCACAGCACGAAACTTTTGCTTCTCACTCACACAGAGTGCATGAATAGTGCTTCTCTCTTCTGACAACGCTCAATGTTCAACATCACTTTGTGAGCAATTTTCGGCAGCTAAAAAAGCCCAAATAGCGCCACCTACATTGCTAACACCCATGGTGCTGTGATTGTTTACAGTGAAACGCGTTGGCAGCCTTCTTATTTGTGTTCGGGTTATTGTTGTCATAACAACATTGACATAATGTTAATAACATTAGCTGTAAGGCATGGACTAGGAGAGTGGTGGGGGTAAGGCGCGGTTGAAACTATTAGGGTTGCCACATCGCAAAACTGAGTTCCGTCTCCGGACTTTGGGACTGAGTACCGTACATGATTTGCTTAGGAAACACAAGATTTTAAAAGCATAGAGTACTATTAGAACTATTTCCATGTCGCAAAAATTGGTTCCGGTTCCGGTTGTTCTCACACGGGACTATGTTGGACGGAACCCCCGTGGGATTTTACGTTGCTCACCACTGATTCAGTGTTGTTGATGAGAAATAGGGTTTGCAGAGCACGAAGCCATTCTTTCTCACTCTCACACACAATAAGTGCTAATATTATTTTAAACAATTGCATGAAGATCGAAAAACAATAAAAATAAGATAATACTAGAGCATTTCTTAATTTATATTTTTGTCGAAAAGTTAAAGTGAATAAATACATGTGGGATATCTCAATAGCAATCGACAATAAAAGTGCATTGTAAAAGTATAACTTTTTGCAATAAAATTATTCAGTGAACTATTTAGAAATAATCTTGTTTTATATTCCTGTTTGTTGATTGAAGAAAAAAAATGTTCTAAAGCATCAGCCAAATGAGTTCGCGTAATATGTGAGTAATCATAGCCAGAGTTTAATCTAGTATATGTATGCTTGAATTTGTGGTGGGCGTTAAGTTTAACTGTGCACAGAATGATATATTCATATATTTACTGCTCCACTTCATATAAAAAAATTTAATAATGCATATTGTGAAAAACATAAACTGGCATGTTTTTAATAAATGTTTGTTGTCTTTGTTATACTTGATTGAAAACATAGAAACGACGTAAAAAAACTCTTTGAGTTCTGGTGTGAGTTGGCCCCAACGCGGGGAGTCGATACCGTCTCTCGCACTGTGCCTGCTGCGCCTGCTGGCGTCATTTTGGAGAGTTTTCCAGAGAACTTTCGGGATTCAAAAACCCTAAATGACATACCAAGTTTTGCATTCCCCTGCGAATTAGAAAGGTAAGTCCAATAATGCTTTTGTAAAAGAAATAAGAAGCGGGGGCGTTGAACATACTACTCATATATGCTTAAGCAGATATTTCCGGTTTCTTTTTATATTTTCAATATCAGTTTGCTATTCATGTTTTCATCGAAATTCTAGTTTTTATGGGCATACTGGCAAAGTTAACATATTTTTGTTAAACGAACAAGTGACAGGTGATAAAGTTATACTTGCATGTACAATATTCAGTGTGGACACAGTGAGTTTCTCGATGACGATTGCAGTGTCGATGATTCATCCAGACAATAGTTTGGCAATAATTGATGTTTGTTTGTTTTCTTTTCAATTTGCTATTCGCTTTTGGAATTCGTCTCAAAATTTCACAAGTAAATTGTGTTATATAATTTTCGGTGCCCATAAATAAATAAATAAAAAGTTTAAATCAGTGCAATGTCAGCTAAAAAAAAGACCCTTAGAGGAGGTTGATGTTTATGTATGCATTTAATATATTTACTCAATTTATTAAAGGTAGACTTACACTTAAAACTTAAACCTATTGGTAACGGAGGCCTTCAGCTTAATGTATCATTTGTTATATATTTTTATATTTCCCTTAACGTTTTTTATCAGCCTTTTAGCGGTATTTGACATTGACCACATAGGGCGCATTCATTGTCAAGCTTTTTGAAATCAGTTATGAAACAAAGACAGTTTCATATTGTACCTAAATGTCTTAAATACCAAGTTGTATACAGCAAAACCTCTCCCATAAACGGACAAATACGTGACGTTTGTCGGTGTCCAGTTATGGAAATGCATTTTGTATGGAAAAAATTTTGAAAAACTTTTGAAATTTGACCTGTTAAAGGGACTGTGATGTTGCTGTATTTATATGAAGCATTGAGTTATTGTGATATGACTGCCTTCAATTGTGTACTGTTGTTCAGCTTTTATACTCATATCATAACTTTTCCTTCCTTTTATAAGTTGAATTTTGCGCTTAGCAAAATAATCTCTGCTACTGATAACAATTTGTAGTTGTAGCCAACTTGAGTGATTCCTTGAATTATGCGAAAATGCAAACAATGTCTACATGTAATTAGAGGAGTAAAGTTTTGGCAAACTACAAAGATTTATCAAAACTAAAGAAAATGCTTATTACATATTTTAATACCGTCTTAGGGTTCTCAAACCGTAGTTTGAAATATGTACATACATATATAACTTGTATATTATATAAAATGAACTACAAATTATTATAATTTCAGTGCGTTTCCGATTTGCGCGGTTTTTCATATAAAATAGTGTAATAAACTTGATTTACGCGGATTTCTCAGGAACGTATCCTCTGGTATTACACAAATCTCAATTTCAGTTTTTGGTAATTTTTTGGATGTATTTAGAAACGCCCATATCTCAAGATTGTGGCCAGATTGATATCGTTGCCGAAATTCGGATTTAATAGTTTACTATAACATATTGCTGCTGTAGGAACGATCGGTGAAAAATGACTTTAACTAAGAAAGAAATTTTTTTCTTGAGGTGATAACTCATATCGTTACGCAAAAGAAAAACTCATTAAATTTTGCATTGCGTACAGGCTATTCTATAGTCGGGTGCAACCCCCCACCATTGCCCTGTTCTTGTTTTTGTTTTTGTTTGACATATAGAAAAAATGAAAAAAAATTGTTAAGGTAAAAATATTTACCTTAATTCTGTTTTGCAACTGCTCAACCTTATGTTGCTTTGCTAAATATTTGTAACATGCATGAATCCTGTATAAAAATAAAAGTATATTTGAAATAAGCTATTTGGTAACATTACAGTGAATCCGTGCAATCGTACTCCTTCGTGCTGACCACCGACGATTCGAAATGGCGTTTTGGCTTTTGTCGACATGATCCGAAAACGCAAACGGCAATGGTTATCCTCACCTATTTGCCCTGGCATGATACATTTTTACGTTTGCTGACGGTGCTGGCGGAATTAAGGCGCAGTGGTGGGAATGATTTTCGTATATTTTTATCAGAGGCCTACAATCGCGGAATGCCTGATTTAGGTGGCAACCTAACGTTGTTTTATAATGGCGGCCAAAGTGTAGGCAATATTACTTTGAGCTTAATCTGGATATTATTTTTATGTTTTGATAATTTCAGCATTTTATTTTTGAGCGCCCCGCGCAGTTTCAGTTGCCAAGCATACCGGGAAATGTATGTTTTGTACTATTAAGAAAAGTCGTTCAATTTTATAATAAACTAAACACCTTTATTTGCAGCATAATTTAAATTTATATTATAATTTTGTCGAACCAAAGAATATGATTGCCGTTTTCGCAGCTATGCTGGCCGAACGTCGTATAATCTTCACATCATGTCGTCTTGATCGACTTTCTTCTTGCATACTAGCAGCAAATGCATTTTTATATCCCATGGTGTGGCAACACATATTTATACCAGTTTTGCCAATTAAACTTAAGGATTATTTGAGCGCTCCAATGCCATATTTGATCGGTGTGCCGGAACCTGTACTTGAAACTGTGCGTAGAAAGAAATAATTCTTGAGATATTGTTTTATATTTTTCTGGTTAATAGATGACATCCGACGAACTCGGCGAAGTTGTGATTTTGAACTGTGATACAAAAATCTTCGAAAGTCCATTCGACGATGTGCACACGCTGCCCGCCGAGATTGTGACTCAAATGAAAAAACAGCTGAGTCATTCGAATGAACACGTCGGTGATCGCGTCTCGAAGATATTCCTATGCGCCCTGGTACAACTCATCGGTGGCTATCGGGATGCTGTTGAATTTCGTGACACGGGCAAAACATTCAATCACGCCAAATTTATTGAAACTCGGCCTGTGCATCTGCGTCAGTTTCTCGCTAAAATGATGGAACTTCAGATCTTCCAACAATTTATAGATGAACGTCTGGAAATGCTTAACACTGGATTGGGTTTCTCAGATGAGTTCGAGTTAGAGACTGTACGCTATGCGGAAAAAATGAAAAAGCGGCGAAACTATACATTCCTGAAAAACGTCAAAGACAAGGTGAGCAAGAGATTACTTGTAATTATTAAAAAATATATTGTTAAAAGTTTTATAATACAAAACGCTTAGATCTGTGGCATCTGTATCCAACCTTCATGCACATTTTTCTTCCTTTTCTGTTTGCTTTCTTTACGAATTTAAGTTTAAACTATAAGTAATTGCCATTCATCATATGATCTAGTTTGTCGGTCGGTGCACCAATAATGAAAATGAGTAGTTACTGGTTTGTACATATGTACAAATTCCGTTGTATTTTTAAAATACAATGAAATAAAAGATTTGGTTCAAAATCATTAAATACGAAGATGTTTGACCAAAATTTCTCTATTCTACAAATAAGATTTATTGTAAAACTGGATCAATCAGGCCGTACATTACTTTTCAAATATCTATTTTTGCTTCTCCATATGTTCTTTATATTCATACAGAAATTAATATGAGAGTTCTGTATATTCTCTGCTCTGATTTTAAAATATTTTTTCTTACTGTAGATGGCGTTAGAGTTCACAAACTGTCGAGGACGTTAGAGGACGATAGTTTTTTTCACTAACTATCGATAAAACGAATTAAATAAATGACATGACAATAGTGTTATTTGCTATTATCGACAGTACGAAAAAAATTTGAGGATGTAAAATTAATATAAATACTATCGATATATCGCGATAGTGTGAAACTATCGATAGTGAAATCGATAGTTTGCGAACTCTAGGTGGCGTATCTTCGCGAGCACATGAACAACTTAGCCCATATTTTCGAACATAAGTATTATCGCACACAAAAATATATTTTTTCAATGTTTTTGTAAATTTTATTTCGCCAATAATACGAGTAGCCTGTTTTATATATGTAAGGATTGCATATTAATTATTTGAAGATTATGGTTTTGACTGCAACAACCGAGAATTGTAAATGTTCAACTAACTAACTACAAAATTGTTCAACATGATCTTATACAGGGGAGGACACGAAGTTATCATACCGCGTTCAAATCCACTTTTTTTCTATAGATACTAAGGGGCGTGTCTTCTGTCTGTTCTTCCTTAGATAAGTTATTCGTGCTAAATGCTACCATTTGTTAAAAAGATTTCTTATGGCAATAAAATTTCTATACTTCGTTCTTTTAAAGCTTCTTTGCTACGTCTTTAGGTTGTAGATTTTGTAAAGATTGGTCTTTGTTTTGAATTTTTATAATTTTCCTTAGGGGTAAAATCATCGGATCATTTAATAATGTGTTCGATTAAAGCTTATGATTTCAAATAGCTGATCAGTCAATATTACCAGTCAGCCCTGCTGCCGCCAACATTCAAGAACCTTTTTCACTGACGTTGTGTTAGCGCACTACCGAGCAAGTGATCAAAATAAACAATGCGAAAATCGAACCCAGAGCAGGCCTCGAACCGCTACCACTGGAGTGGCCGAGCGTGGCATTGTGTTCTATGAAACTCAAATAGGAGAATTGCTCCAGATAATGTTAAATGGATTCATGGAATCAAAATTCTTTTGTTTCAAACAGCACCCGTTACTACTTCATAGTCATTAGTGTTACTGTGCAATCGGTTTACTCTCAATCGGGTTCCGTTTACTAATGCTTGAGAATTATTTAAATTACGAATAAGTAAAAAGATATTCTTATCAGTAGCAGAAAGTATTTATAATAAGAAGATGCATGACCCCGTTTTAAAATATTTGAGTGCGGTTACTGTTATCGGCGCCCAGCCATAATTGGCGCTTTTCTATAGTGTTTTATTTGCCATAATGTTTATGGCGTACTGATTTCTGGTTTCAAGAAACTTTAAAAAAGACATCCACCCAGCTGCAAAATGAGTATGTAGGTTCTGGCATTTGAAAGTTGTAAACATCGTCGGACTTCTTTTTTTCGTACTTTGCATATACTTACTATGCACTCAGCAAATATTAATTTCGTACTCAACAAATACTTGTGCATTTGCAATGCAACGCCATGCAATGCGAGGATGATGCCTTCACACTCCATTTTCCTGACCCGTGGCCAAACAGCTGACAGTTGCAACACTGTGTGAGCTGTACTCCCTGAATGTAAGCCTCCTGCTGTGTGAAGGTCAAGTGCAAGGTATTTGACACACAGAAAGAATAAGCTTATTAGCTGCAATTCGTGATACTTTTCTGGTACGCTGCATTCTGAATTTTTTATATTCTTGGTTTTTGCTTCAGCAGTTTCCCCAGATAGTTCCCCAATCGATATTTTTTGTGAACAGAAAGGGGAAGGTAATGACAAGGATACATCTCAATCAGATTTTTAGCAGTATCCAATTCACACTTCCGATGCTATTTTTAGAGAGTATCAATGTCGTGAATTTTTTTATTTGATTTTTAATTTAATTTGATTTATTTTTGCAGTATATTTTGGGAAAACTCGGTATTTCGCAAGTTTTTACAAAGTCCCATAATCCGAATACAACACAATAAAAGTCAATTTTATCTAAGCGTAGTTGTGCAGAAAGCAACCTATTAGGTTAAGCAATGCATACTAGCTAAAAATGTTCTAATGAATTTTTAGAAAGAAAAGTTCGTATGTATAATCGTTAATTATTTTTGTTAAATAATATTTTTTTATTCTTTTTAATAACAATTCTCACTTCTATCGTGTATTTTCATTTTATTAGTACCCAATTGTAAAGTTATATATGTTAACAAATTTAATCTGTTAGATATAATAGTAGATATGGAAAAGCCTCCTTTTTGGTTAAAACGATACCCCTAACGTGAACGATCTTTCGTATTTAGACAATATACAATAAAATATACTTCTTAAATGGAATACTGAATGATTACTTTTTCTACGCTTCAAATCATTTTAATTTTATATGTAAATAATGAGTTATTCAGCTTATTTGTAGCACACACACACACCACATAATATGTAGTAACGTAGCTTAAGTCGTTCATGCGAAATTTACCCAAGCACTAGCCTTAGCCCATTTGAACTTAAACTAATTTTAAAGTTTTGGATGTCCATGTTTGTCAAGCATTATTAACCATTAAACTACGATGATATTCTTAATAATTGTATATTTGAATATTTGTTTTTATTATTACTTTATCTGATATTATTGAAACCTAATTTTTTATGCTGTCTCTTTCATATGCGCTTCTCATCATCTAAAAACAAAATTAAAACAAAATCAAAACACTGCTTGGATCAAATGCGCTGCGCTGGTTCGACGCTGCAAACTTTTCAACGATTGTATTTTTTTTCTTTATTATATATTTACTGTGCACTCTACTTTGACAATTGCTCATTTATTCGCTCGTTCGCTCGTTCGCTCGCTTGTTGTATGTATTTAAATGTCGCCAAAACGAAATAATGATAAATAAAATAATGCACAACTGAACGAATACAAAAAATTATATGAATGCTAACTCTTGCAGACTAATCCTGCTGTTAAGTCTGCTGTCAAATCGGTGAGTGGCTGCATACATTATTATAATACATTATTATAATTGTCTGTAAAAATGATCCAAAAATTACTACATTAACATTAATATGCTTATTAGTCGTTTTAGTAAATCCTCTTCAGTTTATTTTTAACCAATTAAGAGTTCTTAGAGGGGATGGGTGTAGGGGGGAGTTGGTTAAAGTCTTGTAGGCATACGTAATTGGCATATTGTATGATAAAGTAACATCTGAAGAATATTGTGTTAAATTTTCATTGAAAAACATAAAGAATTAAGCCAATGCCAGCAAATCTCCGCAGACGCCTCGACAAAAAGAGGGTTTGCGGTGCACCGCACAACTCAGTGCTGGATTATCCGAAATCAAGAAACCAAAATTTTTGCATTTGTTAATGTTCGAGTTTCGTTTTTTTTTTTTGTTTGCAAATTGTCCATAAAAATAGTGTACCAAATTTTAGAACGATCAATGCAGAAGATTTTGAGTTACAGAGTGCACCGGCTCTGAAAACGTTATTTCGAAAAAAAAACGCGTTTAAGGTTTTTTATATTATTAAATAACTGTATCGTTTTTTATAGTATCGCACAGTTATAACACAATATTTATTAGTGTTTATTCGGTTTACTTGAAATTGACACAATATTCTTGTGATGTTGTAAATTAATTTTTATAAGAAAAACAATAGATCCTTTTTCAGACTCCACCCCAAAGATTTAATTTTTTCTTAGCACCAAACACCAAATGATTATTTTCAGTAGTACAACGCTTATTTGAACTTACCTCATGCAAAACTTTTTGTTGTTTAACTTTAAGCTTTAAAAAAATTTCCAAATCCTTTTCATAGGTTTTCTATTTTTAGTAATAAACTCATTGGTATTCTTATTATTTTGATCACACCGCTCGTTTACTACAAGACTGTCATAACTCAAAAAACGCGATTTTTTAACTTAACGATACAGGGGCAAAAATTCTCAAGAGTACAGTGACTGCATGGACAAAGCATGAACGTGATTATGAACCAATTTTATTAAAAAAAAAACAAAAACATAGATTGAGAAATGATCTTTTAAATGATATATTTTTAATGAAATTCGATTCGATGTGTATAGATATAGTATAATCTTGAAAAAGATAATCGAAATGTCCCAAGGGTGGTTAACTTTCTCGATGAATTAGCTTATTCGAACAGTAGTTTTTCTCGAGGTTATATTGTGTCATATTGAGTAAAAGTTCCATATTAATATCGTATTTACTCGCTCCCATGAAAAGATAATTTTCCGTTATTTGTTCATCAAAGTGGCAGTCAGTTGAAAATTTTAAACACGTTTTCTGCAAAATGGCGTTTTTCGAGTTATAACAGTCTTTTAGTGGTTAATGTATGTAAAAGTCCGAATAATAATAGTCACACTCGCTTGATAAATTGTGTGTTTTCTTTGCCAGGTCAAGGAAAGCTCGCGCGGAATGAAAACCGCATACAAAGACCTTAAATCAAAATTCCGCGATATAACACCGCCCAACAAAACGCATTTCCACTTTAATTTGGGTTCTAGTTCTCCGCAACACTCCTTGAATCGCCCGGACGCCGCCAATCATTTAACGAGCTTAGCATACACACGTAGTAAGAATTGCGGTGCCGGCCCTCATTCAGCGCCTAGTTCGCCTGTGTTCAGTAAACGTGTCGGCAACGATGTCGATCTAGCCTATTGCCCGCCGGAACAGCTACTCAACGGTGCCAAAACAACAGCCGCGCACAGTTACAGACGCTCCGCGCTGCCAGCCAAGACAGCCGCTCCTCCAGCGCTGGCCACATCCTGTTCCAGCAGTCATATACCTCAGCAGCAGCAGTCGAACGGCTATGCACATAACTCGCTAACTATGAGTACCACTCATTTTGGCAATCGGTTGGCGGTGTCTCCAACTGTCAGTCCATCGAGTTCGCTTTGCTCTTCTGAGATGAATCTGTCGCAGGAGCTGCAAAACCATCCCCTCTTCAAGGCACCACACGTCGATCGAAGTGTAAGTATATGCAGCCAATCTTAGATACTATCTCCTACCTGATGCCTGATAGCACACACTATACTGGTCTCCCCTTTTGTTTCTTATTTTTGCTTTGTTGCGGAGTATTTCTATGTTAATGTTTTTTCGTTTTTGTAGTTGTCTATTCTCATTATGATTATTTATTTTTATGTTTCTGTGTGTCACAAATGTTGTATCTATGTGTTCTCTGCCTAAATATCTCACCACATACAATCAAATGAATAATCGATCAATCAACATAAAACGTCATAATAAACAAACCCATAAACTACACGAACAGCTTAAGCCCGGCAATTGCTTAGAACTGAGTGCGCGCACACTAACTAATGCCTGCAGTCCGCCGATTCGACCTCTGCCGCCCGGCAAAGCGCAACAAAGCGAAGCAACTTTAGCCTCGCCGAAGCAGTTGAAGACATACTATAACTATCCGTATGCGCCATATCCACATGTTTGGTTGAAGCCGTCGGTTATCCTCCGTGCGCCGATTCTCATTGCTGCACACACATCGACCCCTCACAAGAACAGTACGCAGCAACATGCACCGCCACCAATAGCAAGCCAACGACTAACATCCCCCGACTCTAGTTATGACAATCCACCAGAGGTACACTCACCGCCTATTCCACCGCGTCGTCAATGCAATGCAAATGTGGTTGCGGCCACGGCTGCGGCTGTGTGCGCCGACATGAATCGTTTGGAGCGTAATTGCTGGCAGGATTACGCGGTGGATAGTGACTCATTGTGCTGTTCATCATCATCAAATAATTCGTCCAGCTCATGCTCAACTGCGTCATTCGTCACTGCAGCTTCGACATTCTCGCATCTGAACAGTTCACCAGTGGGCACAAGTGCAGCACCAATGCCAGCTCCTCGTGTCAAAAAAGAGGTACAAAAGCTTAAAAGCAAATCAAATTCTACATAATATTAACTGGTCCATACTATCTGCTGCGCCTAATCTTATTGTCACGTACCTACTCACTCTCAAATATCGAAAACAAATTTAATAATCTGTCACACTTCCATCTCCTTAAGCGCCTAAATGTAATTATCATATTTTAATTTGCCTGCAAGTGTTTTCTTTTTTTTGTAAATATGAACATAATCTACACTGACCACTTAACCGATCCGAATTGACACAGCTGCCCAATTACCTTTCATGCCACCCACAGTCAGTGCGATCCCTCCAACCACAACACTTGAGCACCAAAAACTATACGACAACAGCACAAAGTGACGTCGACAAAGTGCACTCGTCAGAGGATACCATGCACGATCTAATATCACTGGCCGACGATCGCAATAGCGCCAACTTCGATTTGGATGACTTCGATCCACTCAATCACAATGCGCGATCGCTGCCGCCAATAAATAAAGTTTTCGCCAGCAACCAAAAAAAGAAGTCGCAAACCTTGCCCTCTGGCAGCACCCCTGTCACAAATCTGATAGCAGCACCACCATCGAAGAGCAGCGTAAGTAATCCGCTGTATCCCTACTATACACCACAGCATAGTGTGAAGCCAAATATGCAGCCAACTGTGAAACCGCCCCCACTACCCGCAACCTTGCCACCACCAATGCCGCCGCCTGACGATGATTTCGAATTGCTTCGAAAATATGGACTTGATCAGTTTACGCTTACTACAACAAATTCACTAGCGACAACGTCGGAAACAGCAACAACCACAGGCAAGGGCATTAGCAACTGGATGACTTTCGATTAGATCCGATTGCAGTACAGTGCTTTACCATGCTTGAACACAGTTAAGTGGTGCCAACGCGCACAGGAATTTTCGTAGTTAAAGCGCTAATGAACCCAAAGTGTTTTTACATTGTCATCCTAGTAATATAGGATCAACGTTGAGGAACTAGTTGCCTTTTTTGCATTCGTTGCTTTTGCAAAACCAATGTGGTTTAGGTAGGTATGCTGACAAAAAGCACAACAATAAACAGAACTAAAGAAGTGCAAGGTACAAACGTTTTTGAAATTAGACATGTAAAAAGATAACATGCAATTGCCTTTAAAAGTATCTTTGTACATATTATGTTGTTGTAAGATTGTTTTAATTAGATTGCTTAGCTTAGCAGCCATTAAAATAAACCTGTAAGACACCTTATTAAATTCAAAATAAAATAACTGTTAATTAATAATTATAAATGTTGCTGAAAATCAAAACAAACATCAAGGAAATCATTTTTCAAAATGTAACAAAAAAAAATATTAAAAATTAATTCGATCTCAAATTATGAGTTAATAATTATTTGTACGAATTTTTTTATGTTATTAAAATTAAAATTGTTTATGTTAAAAAAAATATATAAATTCCATCTAACTTAAAGAGAAATAAGGAAAGGGAACGATTAGCATGTTTTGTTATAAGTTATGTAAATAGAATGGATGAAATTATCAACAAATACAATAAATAAAACAATCGAACAATTAAGTCAAATCAAGAGAGTTAATATTAATTTTTTTAAATGCCCTTATATTAAAGTCAATTTGCCAATTTATTAAATTATTGACACTTTCCATCGCTTTCATATACGAAATAACTGGCATAGCATTGAAAACGTCGCCTTCATCAAGTTTCTCTAATATTTGAACTTTACTTTCCAAAGGCAATGTGATTTTTTACGTTTATTTGACATTTTTGATCTTATTTCCACTACTGTCTCTATATTTATTAACAGTCTCTGTGCTTATACATTTGTATATGCAGCGATTGTTATTTTCGACGCTTCTGTATCTTGTTTGAAGAATACCACATGAGATGGCGCTTTACAAAATGGTTTCGTTCGTTTGCCATAATAATACAATATTAAGTGGAGAATCTATAGAAGCGCCATCTTTTTGAGCAACTGGACCTTCATTCGAGTTTCCGAAGATCGGAATTTGAGGAATTTTTGAAAATTTTAATTATTTCTGCAATTTTCACTGCCTAACTATTAAAACATTGACGACATTGTCATGAGAAGTGCACCTGAGATATCAAATTTTGTTCTTATAGTTTTTACATTCACTACTGTTAATTTATTTTGTTATGAATATTTCTTTTAAAAATTATGTATGTTAACAGTGCCTTAATAGCCTAGCGGATTTTTTCTTAGTTTTATTTAAGTTGGCGAATTTCCACGATGCAAAAAGAAATTTATGCAAAAAGTTTCAAATGCAAATTGGCAATACAGTAGCCAAAATTTCGGACTTAAGTGCACATATCATTACAAGAACAGCTAGCGAAATTGCAAGTTTTGGAAACACCGTTTTTTTTTTTTTTTGTTTTAAACTGATATTGGAAGGCAACCCATACATACCTAACTTGTTTTCAGTCAAAAATTCTTTTACGCGCTGTGGGAACTCTACCTGTTTGCACCAACACTAAAAACAGTAATGTACAACGTATAATGCTGCACATCTCTATGTTGAAATCGTATGTTACGTAGTAGCTGCCGAGCAGCTTACACATTCTGACGAGGTGACAACAATTGCATGTATCTCGCTCGCACTCACTACTTGCTAGCAGCAGGTTCTGTTTTGTAACCTGGTAACACGCTGCTTTCTTCGCTAGAAGTTACTTAATAAAAAAAAAAAATAAATACTAATAAGTAGTTACACTACTATGCACAACAAAACTTGACGAAATTTTGCAGTTTTTTAAATCGTTTGCAGTTTTAATTGAAAAAAAAAGAAAATATCAATGAAGTATTACATTTGCTTTCGTTAAATGATTTTATGTTTCAATATCTAAACCCGATATATTCAAGCAAATAAAAGTATTGAAAAGAAAACACGTGTTTCCAATAAATGTGTTTGTTTATTTCTAATATTGGCCACTACAAAAAAAAGTCCTCAAAAATTAAGCAGACTTATTTCATGTTGTTTTTGGCAAAACAAAAGAAAACAATTACTTAACATATTATATCAAAAGAATGCACTGTTTTAATTCTAAAGCAATGAAATAACAAATTCGCTTATATTAGCATGGTGGGGTATTACGCATTGGGTGCAGTATATTTAGCATTTTTTTGGTTCGACTTACAATCTATTTTAAAAGGATGTGTGGAAACAAAATTCAGTTTTATTTTGTCACAAATAACTTTAAATAATATACTTAACACTAAATCGGTAGAACTTACTAAGTAGTAGTAATCTACTTTTTCCTTCTAATGATGCAGGTTTGCTGCCTTATCCTCTCAATGCTAAATACTGGTGGTTTCAATTAATATTTTCGACAAGTTATCTTGCAAAAGCGTCTAAATGAAATGTGCAATTCTATAGGTAATTTATGGCATCTACGAGTATATAAACAAATATTTCTCTACGGACCCCTCCTACTACTAGTATTTATAGTTATTTTTCATTAAGACGTTTCTGGCTTCGGACTTGCTGGTGGTGTTGGTGAGTCCAAACATATAACTGAATCAGAGTTACTTTCCGGCATTTGTTCTGCAATTAAATACATAATAATATAGTTAAGGAAAAACATTTCAATTAAAAGAAAACACAATCGTACAATTAAATAACTATAACTGAGAAAAACAAATGGTTATAAAGTGACACAAGTAGTAGTTAAATAAAAATGGAAGTGACCACAAAACTGCAAATAACCACTTTTTTTTACCAATTAAATCATTAAATAAAACAACCATTTCATTTTGAATACAATTTTAATGTTTTCCATCATGTTGTTTTTAAGCTTAAAGGTAGATAATTATAGCTTTTTTTAATTATATGCTTTTTAGTTTCTGTTTTTTTTTTTTCGTCTCCACACTTTTAGTAATATCAAAATTATTTACATATACATTTTATTAAAATTTGTTTTTTATTTTTTTGTTTGCATTTTGGTTTTAATGGTTGCAATGTCTTAAACATATATATTCTTTGTTTATAATTTATTTATTTTTTTCAGAATTAGTTTGATCAACATAAATGTATGTTTTTCTGCTTCTAATGAGCTCGTACTGTTTAGACATGCTTTTTGTTCCCCCAACGGGGGACGTTAATAAAATAAAAAAAATTTTATACTATGCATAGTAGCATTTTCTCGCATCTTTAATGTTGATTTTTTAAAATAATATTCCATTGTTGTTATTCTGCCTATATACGTAATTTAATACAAACTAAAAATATGCAAAGATATATTATTCTTGTATTTAACGTAAAAATAAATTAATTGTTTTACATATAATTTTTGTACGCCATCATGATAATGTCAAATGATTTCTTTACATATAAATTTGTATTTTTCTATCATTTATTGCTATCAGAGCTCTTCATTTATAACTAAAAAATTATTTTGATTTGACGATCGACTATTTATTTGAATAAAACACTTAATTAAGCTAGAAAACTTAGTCTACAATTATTTATAATATATATATATATGATATACGTATATATTATAACTATACATATATAACATATATATATAATATATATCGAATGTTCTCGGTAACCGCAACCTCCCCCGATACACGTAATACTACAATTACTGCAAATGTGTAACTTGTTACTTTTCAAAAAATCTGTAACTGGAATTTTCGTGTATTCACATATAATATGTGCATTGTTTGCCTTTTGTCAATTCTTCCATTGCTTCATTTGCACATTATAGCTGTGATAATACCGTTAACCCTGGAATTTTTTGTTTTTTTTTTTTGTGAGGAAATTTATACACAACAACAACGAGAGATTCTCGGTTAAATTAAAATTTGGCAGAAGAAATCAAATATTTATAAGAGATTTACTTAAAAGTATTTGTTATGCAAACCTACACAGCAATTTTTCATTTAATCATATTTGTAAGAGCAATAATTCGGGAAAAAACAACCTCTGTTGCTAATAAGTTGCGGATATCGAGAATATACTCTATATGTAACATATACATATATATATGTATATAGTTGTGGCTTTCTATACTTGAGTGTTTATTAAGTGTAATAAAAAATAAATTACGTTATTCATATAATGAGATTAAATACAACTAATAGTTATTTTGTTTTCCTTTTTTATTTTCTATAAAATATAATTGAACTTTTTTTTTCGTTTTTGCTAAGAAGCGTTGAATGCTAAACTTAAAGATAAACAGATGACAGTCAAGAAATACTTCTGGAAGTATTTTTATGAGTTTTTTTCATGCATGCACACAGTCAATATTCTTTGTTTTAATCAAATATAAGAAAAAAAATAAATAAAACAAAAGTTAAAAAAATCAAACAAACTATTTACTACACACTCTTTGGAATTACATAAGCAATTTCAAGAACAAAAAATTAATATAGAAATTTTTGCAATTCAAAGAAAAATAAGTGGGAAATAATGCGACAAAGGTTGTATTGATATGACTTTCGAAGAAATAGCCTCTTATGGGGTGATGATGCAGGATGGATTAAACAAAAAACATGCTGCCAATAATAAAACAAAAATACAACACAAACTGATGAAAAATTTATAAACAATTACGGCTTTAGGAACACAACGGCAACAGAGAGCGGATTATGGATCAATTGTCAGTAAACAAAAGGCGAAACTAACTTTTACCAAAATGTTCGCAACACCAACTGCAATCGACAGTGCTGCTGATGATGATGTTAATGAAGGACTTGATAGTCATTGTAAGCAGCACTCGAGATTTTAGTGCAACATCCCAAGGATTACATTGTAACATTATCTAACATTGATAGATACATAACGCATTTACAACAATTACAACAAAACAACAACGACTTCTGGTATGTTTGCTACTCATTTTGCTGTTGCTGTGGCTGATGGTGTAAATTTTGCGTAGTTATTAATGGTGATGAGGCAGACGTGGCAGCCGCAGCTTGTTCCAAGCGTTGAAAAAGTGCTGCTTGTTCCACAAGTTGTTGCTGCAACTGTTCGTGTAATTGCTGCTGCTGCTGTTGCTGTAGTTGCTGCTGCATTAGCATTTGCTGTTGTTGGTGCTGCTGCTGATGTTCCTGCTCATCGGATATTTCTTTTATGAGTGTTGTTAATATGTGTGGGGTTGAGTTTGGACAGCACAATTAAAAAGAGAGACATTTTTTATGTTTATCGATTGTTGCTTTTGGTTTTCCTTATACAATTAAATTTTTTATATTTATATATAGTGTGTGAATGTATGAAATTAGCTAAGGCACACACGCGAATAACTCTAACATATAAATATTTATGTTTTTTAATAAAAAAAAAGAATTATTTTGTACAAACAAATTAGAAGTAAAAAAAAATTTCTGGCAAAACGCAACACAGACCGAGGACAGTAATAAATTTTACAATAAAATCACACTTAAAAAAAAAAATAGAAGAATAATATCGAGCCAACACAACAGTTAAAGATGCCAGTCGCGGTCTGGGATATTACTAAGACCATCACTAGAAGGAAAGTGCAGCTAATGAGAAATATATTTCGTTTAAAGATTGGGGAATGAAACCAATCATTAAATATATGTAAGTATTGACAAAGAGTTGTGATTATTTTTAAAGACCGCTTTATCCATCGCAAAAGGCGATTAACATTACAAATCTTATGAGTGTAGTGAAAAAAACATCGTCATCTACCAAAATAGTCATCATCTTTCAGCTCATTCCCCAAAAGTATCGCATTTCATTTGGAAATAAACCTTACCCCGAATTAAGAACATTTGAAGCAAATAGCATGGCTTTTAAGCCCTTGGTAAGAATGACAGCTCTCGTGTTGTTTGATTTTCTTTGAGCTGTAAATGTAGAAAAGCCACTAGATGTTTTAATAAACACATAGTAGATGTGGCAACAACACATTCCATTACATAGATCGATCGCAAAATAAAAGAATTGTTTATTCGTACGCACTACTAACTTTTGGTCAACATTTAAAGATAAAAAAATAAAAAATAAATATAAGGAAATATTTTAAAAATAAACAAAAACAAAAAAAGAAAAATAAAAACTAAAAAGAAACAAATTTTAAAAACAAAATAATAAGAAAATAAGATAAAAAAGAAATAATTATAAAAAAAGGAAATAAACCCACAACGATTTTTATGGCTAACTCTGACTTGCTAACAAATATACTACTTATTCAAATGTCCTGTGCGTTGTTTGAGCATAGTAGCATAGATTATAAGTCATACATTCCAACGTAGTGAAGACTGTCACTGTTTTTTCTCGCATGCAATGATGCGATTTCGACGTTACCCACACGATCGATTGTTACCCGTGCATACATGCCATTTTCTATATACCCCAAGAGACATTGATGTTTAGCATATAATTTTGCCAATATAGGTATAGGTCACTTAACCCATCATATAATGCGTCTAAGAAAAGCGTACAACATGATCGGAATTATTGCGCAGCCCCGAGAAAAATTTAAGAGAATAGTTGATGAGTTGATTGGTCTTAAGCAAAAACTGGTTTAAATAATCACTCAAAAGATAGTATTTTTAGCAAGGAGACTCACATCAGAAACATCTGATTGAGTATTAATGCTTACAAAGACCACAATTAACGAAATCCCGTTGAGCTACCAACCGCAGTAAAGTTGAAGCAATCAGCATCGAGACGAAACTACGCGAGACATTGTTACGTTCAAAATTATTAGAATAACGTCAATGATGTGAAATAAAAAACAAGTAAAGATAATTAAAGAGGTTTCTATTAGTCAATGACGAATCATGTTTTAACTGATGTTTTTGTTCACTGCCAAAAAAGAAGCTAGTCAATATGTATATGTGACCATTGATAATTTAAAGAATGTTCTTCTGAAAAGTAAAAACGTTGGTAAAGCTAAAATATTTGACTTATTTGAAGTATAAAGCAAACAATAAAACAAAACTAAAGGATATTCAAGAAAATTGTATATAGTGAGAAAAAAAAAATTTGAGAAAAATCATAACCAAAAGGTAACGAAAGAATTTAGCCTAACGTGTCGCATTGCTTGAAGGGTTTGTAATAGTGGACAGTAGCCACTATTATAGTGGTACTTTGTTTTAGCTACACACTTCTTAGCGTTTTGTTTGATTTGACAAAGTAGTAATAGGATTTAGTACGAAAATGGATCCAACGTACCCGTTTTCTGTGGTTGTTGTGTGCTGAAGGCGTTACGCTGTGATACTCCATTTAAACCGGATGTTGAGCTCGCAGCACTTGAAGTCACTTGTTTTGATGGTGGCCGGCGCTTAGCTAATGGAAGATCATCGTCTGAATCGCTCAGCGTAAGATCAACCTAGCGAAATTATAGAAAAATTTGTAAAAATCAGTGAAAAAAAAACTTTTTTTGCTTACTGTTTCACTGTTTGATGACGTTGATGTTGGTTGCTCTTGTGTGCTCGAAGGTGTTGCATCTGTTTTCAAGTTCTTGATATCTTCCGATGTGATCAGTTCTACATTTCATGTAATTGTTCATTCACTTGTTAGATAAAAAACTTATTTCTTTTATTCAATATCTTACCTATGTCGTCTGAAATGACTTCGATTTTCTGTACTGGCTTAGATGGTGTGTCCAAAATTTGTGTTTCACTGCGCAGATTGGGTGTACTCCATGAACCATCTTTGTGTAATTGTATTTCAACATCGTCACTCTTTAGTAGAGGCGATGACAAGACTTCTTGAAAGTAACTTTTAAACAGATAAAATTTAAAACATCTGAATATCCAGTTGAAGTAAAATTAAACTTACCCATCGATAACCAAATGCTCATATATGGCAGGTTTATCGCACACTGGGCAATTCCATGTCGGCTTACGTTCATTCATTTGTAGATAGAGATTAGCGTCGAAACATTGCAAATGTGAACAGGTTGAGGCACGACACGGCAACGACATTTTCAGTTTACCAAGCGGACAGTTTAGCGAAACCTTTAACATGGTGGTCGCTATTTCACAGTCAGCATCCTCGGCAAGTTTTTCCTTAACTAAAAAAAAAAAAAAAAAAAAACGAGGAATATTTAATAGTCATTATAACTAACGTAATTTGGTTTCATATATTACTCAATGCACGCGTATAATCTGCTGGCTTTACGCCTTTAGTCTTCATGCGTTGCAGCAATTGTGCAGATGTTAGCTTTTTCACCAAATAGACGGCAATGCAATAGCTGCGTGTATAGTCAGGGCACCACTGTACCATTATCGTATTAGTTACTGTAGGCGATAGCTTAACATTCGACGTGACGTTCACAGGACGAGGTGGCCGCTTTGGCTCAACGTTCGGTCGGTTCGTAGGTATGACATTCTGCAAACAAATTTTTTTTCATTACTTTAACTATGCTTTTATTAAAATCATTGTAAGGCACTTACCGGCAATTGACAAAGTTTATTGTTCACCTTAACATTAACATTTGGAGGAAAACAGTCCTCTTGCTCGCAAGACGTCTCCAATAGACAAAATCGCAACTGAACTTGTATAGCGTGCTCTACCTTTGAACTGTTACGTATGTCGCGGTTTGTTGCTATCTCAGTCGCTTGTTGCGGCGTAAGCGTAAAGTAGAAAGGCACCTCCTGAATCCGCTGTGTGTTGCGTGGAACTAGCGATGACGGCTTAATCAGAGTGCCAAGAACATCGTAGAAAGCCAATTTTTTTAACCGCACATCAGGATGAATGGGCATTTGTGTGGGAATGCTATGCGCATGTAGAAACGGTAGTACATTGGCTGGTGGCCCAGAGTTTCCACCGGGTACCAAACCCGTTCCGCCTACACCGACACCTACTAATTGTGTGGTTGTCGGAGGCACAACGCCGACTATTGAAGCGGCTGCAGCAGCCGCTGAAGGGTTCTGTTGCACAGTTGGCAATTGCATATGTGAATACATGGCTGATTGTTCGGCAACCGACTGTGTGTAGACTTCTTTGATTTTCAACGAAAGCAGATCAAAATTAGAGCGTAGTAATGTCAGTATACGGGTTTGTAAATCGTTTTTTCGCCCAGCAAACGATATATTCAAAAACGATAGGATCTTCTGCAATTCTACAACTCGCAGCATTTGCACCATTTGCTCATATTCCTAAAATAAACAAGTTCAAATAAAAATTATATTTTGTGATAAAGCATATATTTAAGAATGGCAATATAACGCCACAAGAGCCAAGAGCTTAAATATGGATGTGTTCGTGGCAATCTCTACTACCAATTACAAAGCTGAGGCAAGGCACGAATTTCCACTAGTTCAGCATTAGGGTTATAAATATCAACAAAAACACGCAGACGAGGTACTTTAAGGTTACTTTTACTAAGTACTTTTTAATATTTGACTTAATCTTGGTTTTTGATCAACTCTCTGATTAAAAAAAAAAAGGAAATCTAACTACACAATTCTGTTCCTTCCGAGAGAAAATTTGAGCAATTAATTTTACCTAGCTGCAGTAGTTGCTGTTAGTGAAAAATGGCGTTAGTTGAATGTAAAAACATCTTACTTGATTGTAGAAACAATAAAACCGTTTTTATTTTTTATTTGAAGCACATCTCGAAATTTATAAGTCATCTACTTTTATATTTGTTTAATTTTTTTTAGCAATAACAAAATGAAAAAACAGCACAAAAACTAGATCGAAAAAATTCCTGGCGTTTTCTACTAACCACAATCAACTGTGTAGAAATATGGCGGCGGCAGAATAAACCCAGTATTTTACATACGCTATGCTTTAATAGTGGGAAAATTCACACTAAAGCAACGCTGCCAACTGTTGTACTTCAAAATATCTTAAAAGCTAAACTGTTGCAATAAAGAAATAAAATTTATTATAACATTGCACATTGCAACAAATTAGCACAATATCACTACTTATAAGTAATCTTCTTCAAAACTTTTAATCGTATCTATTAACGCACTGTCTTTATAATACATTTCGCAACAAGTTGGCACTACTTTTAATTGTTTCATTTTGTCTCTAACTTTGTTTAATTTTCATAGGAATACCTTGACTTTACTCAGATCGACATTATTATTAGTTACGCCTAAATTTGATTGTGTGGTCCGCTGTTTCTCTGATCGATCAATTTCGTTAACGACGCCAGGCACGGGCGCGGCAGCAGAGGGACGCGCAAAGTTTGCGTTCTCCGCTTGAGTTTGCGATCGGGTTTTTCGCATTACAAAAGATATTTCTGATTGCACTTAATAAATACCATGTACAGTATCTAATGTTGTATCGAAATCAAACAAAATCCTTTATACATAGTCATATTTTAACAAAAAAAGAATCGGTTTTCAACTCCACTTATAAAACGCGTCCTAATAAAAACTATGAATGACAGCTGCTATTAATGTCGCTTCTTCTTCTTCTTTAAAAAAATCTCTGTGATTTTCTCCGCACAATCAAACCTATTTTTTATGAGAATTTATTTTGCATAGAAGAAGAGAAACCCCATCTTATTCATACACACGTACTAAGGATGAAAAAGTGAAATAGAAGTCTTCACTAACTGCTCATTTAGAAAATACTTTCAATTGCTATTAAAAAATGTTTTTGAGAAATAGTTTTCTTAACTCAGAACAAAGACGTCTAAATTTTGACATAAAACAAAAATGAAATCTATGATTTGATCCGCTTAATCAGTACATATTTTCGTTTATTTATTTAGAGAAGGTTTAATAACCGCTTAATAATATTTCGGAATAGTCCATAGTTGCAAACAAATTATTAAAATACAAGTCTTGCTTCCTTGATTTATCTGCGTTAAATTGAATAAGATATTTTGTCGACACAAATGGATTCTAAATTATTGTATATTTCTTATTTTACTAATTTATTTGATGATGACCCAAATAAAAGATTTGGGACATTACATGTAATTGAAATTAACTATTAAGGATATATATAAAAAATATATAATGTATAAAATTCACATTAATCTTTTTAGCGAAGATTTTAAAATAAATCCATCTCCGCACAATTTACATCCAAGAAATCATCGTGATAACTAACTAAATCAGATTCCGACAATTTTCGACTTCCGGCAGCTGCTGTTGACGTTGTTGTTGTTGTCGGCAACTCTGTTATGACATGGTTAATCGCATGAGTCTTATACTCGGGGCTGCTTTGATCTTGACCAACCGGCGACGGTGGGGGATTTGATACTGAAAATAAAAAACGATTATTTCGAATTGTTTACCACTTCTTCAATTATTTACAATTAGCTCCAGCTTGTCCGCTTTCAGCAATTAATTCGGAACCGAGCAAAAAATTTTCTTTACGTGTATTTAGTACAGGTAATTCGTTACCCTGTTCACAAAGACGTTTCTTTAACTCCTCTACCTTGCGATTCCGCACCATTGATTCCATTTCTTTTCTAGTTTTATTTGCATTTTGCCGATCTACGGTGAATATTGATTTTTCTTGTTCAGGCGTAAGACTATCGTGATGTTTTAACAGAAATAAGAACACACCACCCGGTGTACGACGCCGTTTGCCAGTCTAAAAAAAAAAAATTTATTTATCTATCTAAACAAAATAGCAATTGTTATCTGCCTTGATTAACATGCCCCCATCAGCTTCGATACGTTGCGTTTCCTTGTAGATTTCCAATGGCAAATCTATGCCTAGCACTTCAACCACTCGCACTGCAAATTAAACTTCAAGGACTGACATATGCTACCCGGAAAAAATGGACTTACACAGTAGTTCATCTTTGTCTTCCTGTAGTTTACTGGCCATCTCACGCGCTATATCAAGTGGTTCTCGGCCTGTAATACCATCTAAATCTGATATATGACGCGCTTTGCAAGAGTAGTCTGAGCTACCACTTGTCGATGAAGAGCCACGTTGACTGCGTCGTCCATATGACCGGTTACTCAAACGACTTTTTTCAGAAATTCCCTCTGGATACTCTTCAAGGACATCGTTACATGCGGTACGGCCGCGTTTATTGGCTGACGGTGATTCCTCATCTGTTGAGTTAGAAAGACGTCGCTTAAGACTATTTTCCCCATTTAGCCGATAACGCAAGGAGAAATCATAGTTTTCAACATTTCGATCTTCGCCGGATCGCTCGCGAGTCACATCGCAGCCGCGCATATTTTCTGTAAGGGCATCTTCTTGAAGTGCTGCCGTCCAGATGTTATACTTCTTAAAGCGTGCACGATTCGGTTGCACTTCCTCGGAGTGTGTTGGAGTTACGCGCACCATCACAGTACGACGAACGCGCTTTTTAAGTCGCTTTCGCTGATATTGATCAACTTGACTATCTGATCGTAATTTTTTAATACAATTGTCAGATGACCCTGATTCTGCTGTCGAAGAGTCACTGATTGTTTCAACATCTTCATCTTCAACCAAAGCATTCTGATTCTGATGACAACTTGCAGGACTTGATGTTGCAACTTTTTCAACATTTGATGTTGCAGCGGGCCGTTGCAACGGTATGTAAACTTCGTCTCCATCGCTATGGGACAACTGTAAGAGATCATAAAATTAGTAACTGCAGCATTGGGCTTGCGTACTCACTTCTCCATCTTCCACATCCACTTCATTAGCTTGCACATCCATCATCATTTTCTGATGTGAAAAATGAAAGCTACAAAATCGCATTCAATGCTATCAGCTGATTTTTTAGAGCGCAATGCATCAGAACGAGTGTGAGTGAGAAACAACAGTATTCTATTTTAGAAGAGCCAGGTTGCACATTCGGACGAGGTGACACTCACTCATAGCTGATCTTTTAGAGCAGCCAATAATTATCAAACTTAACAGAACCAGTTTTGCCACGACCAAAAAAATGTTATACCAACTGTCCTGAAAAATTCTACAAAAATTGTTTAATGCAAGTAAAATATACCAGCCAGTTCTTGTAGTCTCACGGTCTGAAACATAAATTCCACATGAATTTGTTATCGATATGCTTTACTTTCAATCAGCTGATTTGGTTTTTGCTCGTAAATATAAAAAAGTGTGTAAAATCAGCAGAAATGTTATTTGTATTCACAATTGCAAAATGAATGGGTTGGTGTACCATTGTATGTTATGTATTGAGAAATGCTGTCCCATTAGTAGGACAATGTCGAAAAAATAAACAATATTTCAACACAAAAACAGTCCACTGCTCTAATGAAATGGTTATCGACTGTTTCAAAAAACTATCGCCCTCTATCGCTTGCTTCCCATCACTAGTATGAAGAGGAAAATTTGCACGTGTTTTATTTTTTCTTTTTTTCTATAAGTACGTATTGCGAAGTTCTAAATAGTAGCGGTAAAGCTCTTCAGAATGGTACGTCACA
This sequence comes from Stegana nigrithorax, assembly GCA_037044495.1. Lineage (NCBI taxonomy): Eukaryota > Metazoa > Arthropoda > Insecta > Diptera > Drosophilidae > Stegana > Stegana nigrithorax. The sequence goes on along the minus strand of JBAMBQ010005034.1, from coordinate 113,210 downwards.
GTAATCAATTTCCGGACAACTTGCCTCAGTTGCAAAACCTAATCAAACGCGATCCGGAATCATACTATGAGGAGTTTCAACAACAGTATCGTCATTTCCTAAGCATCCTCGAAGTTTTTGCATTAAATCCCAGCGAAGAAAACAAATCATTAGATGAGTTGATAATGTTTGTAGCTCAGGTGGCCCAATGCTATCCGAATGTGTGTATACAGTTTCCGCAATATTTAGTTGATCTGCTAAAGAACCATGCTACAACATTGGACCCTGCGATGCGAAATTGTTTTGTCAAAGCTTTGGTTTTACTGCGAAATAAGAACCTTGTAGCGGCGCTAGATTTGTTGGAGCTATTTTTTCAGTTACTACGATGTCCAGATAAAAATCTGCGAACGTTTTTACAAAATCATATCATAACTGATATAAAGCACATGAATGCTAACCATAAGGACATGAAACTCAATTCGGTAAGATATGGAATTCATTCTAGTTCTCTTTAAATTAGTTAAATTTGTTTTTAGACATTGCAGAACTTTATGTATGCTATGCTGAAAGACGCCAATCCAAAAGCTGCTAAAATGTCAGTGGACATAATGATTGACCTGTACAAAAAGAATATTTGGAATGACGCTAAAACAGTAAACGTTATTGCAACAATGGGTTGCTTTTCCAAAATAACAAAAGTGCTTGTAGCGTCATTGAAATTTTTCCTTGGTCACAATGAGGAAGATGAAAATTCTGATTCGGAAAGTGACAACGAAGTTGACCTCAAGGGCGCATTAATGGTTCATCGTGTCAACAAGAAAACTAAAAAACGTCAAAAACAGCTTGAGCAGATAAAAAAGCAAGCCGTGAAGGCACAAAAAAAGAAAAATAATGCACCAGCTTTTAATTTCTCAGGCATACACCTAGTGCATAATCCTCAAGGCCTGGCTGAAGGCTTGTTTAAACAGCTACAAGCAACCAATGATCGCTTTGAAGTCAAGTTAATGTATTTGGATGTTATATCAAGGCTAATCGGCATACATGAGTTGTTCTTGTTCGGCTTTTATCCATATATTATTCGTTTTTTGCAGCCGCATCAACGCCAAGTGACGCGAATATTGCAGTTCGGTGCCCAAGCTTCACATGAGTTAGTGCCAGGTGACATTATCGAGCCTTTATTAAAGACAATAGCAAACAATTTTATAACGGAACGTAATTCAAGTGATGTTATGGCTATTGGCTTAAATGCCACGCGAGAGATTTGCATGCGCTGTCCATTAGCTATGAGCGAGGATCTTTTGCAAGATTTAGCCATGTACAAAACTTACAAAGAAAAGTCAGTTATGATGGCGGCCCGTTCACTGATTACACTTTATCGTGAGCAATTACCGGCTTTGCTAAAGAAGAAGGATCGCGGCCGTCCAACAGAAGCTCAGGCTGAAAGGAAAGTTCGCGCGTATGGTGAAAAGAATGTTCAAGAGACAATTCCTGGCGCTGAATCATTACTAAATAATTCAAAAACGATTGACTTGGGAAGCGATAGTGATGAAACTGATTCAAACTGTGGAGAGTGGAAGAATGTCTCACACAGCGAATCTGATGGTGAAGACGAAGAGGAAGATACAAAAGACGATTATGATAGTATCGAACAGCTAAATGAAGATAGTGTCGGCGAGAATGAATCCAATGATAAAAATCTTGATAGAGAAGAAAGTGAAAATAAATCGTATACTGAAAAGCTTAATACAAAAATTTTAAGCCAAAAAGACGCAGCACAGGAGTTGGCATTAACGCGAATTTTTACTGATGAAGATTTTAAACGCATTAATGCTGCTAATTTGAAGAAAACAGTAACAAACTCCCGTAAGCGACCTTTAGAGCAAGGACGTGAGGAATTTGTTAAGCTTGGAAATATTGAGATGATCTACAAGAAACGTAAGCACGATAAGGAATCACGATTGGAAACAGTTCAAGCAGGCCGTCAAGACCGCGAGCATTTTGGATGGAAAGACGGTCGCAAAAATGAATTCTGCTCGCGTACCAATCGTGAAAAACGGAAGACGAAAAACTACGGCATGATACGACACAAGGCACGCAGTAAAGTAAAGAAAAGTTTCCGCGACAAACAGCAAGCAATGCGTAAGCATCTGCTGCATCAAAAGAAAATGAAATAAGTGTGGAATAAACTTAAAATAAAAGTTGCTTTATAATATTTTTTAATCAAAAGTTGACTAATTCTTTAGTAATATATATGTTATAAAAAATTCATGTGTGATTCGCATGTATCCAAAATTTATCTGCGCCGCTTTTCGGATTTTTTGATACGCTTGGGCCCTTTCACGAAGCACCAGTCAACCTGTATGGTTTGACCCATAATATCAGCCCCATTAAGCGCTTCTTTAGCTGCCAAAGCCTGTTTGTGTGTCTCGTATTCGACAAGGGCGTAGCCCTTAGAGAAACCTGTACGACGATCCAAGTTCAGGTGTATGTTTTTTATCTCTCCGTAATCACAAAATTTTTCTTGTATTTCATCCTCTTGTGCCTCTTCATGAATCGATGTAACGAAGAGTATCCAACCCTCTACTGAACGCTGTGGGCCGGGTTCAAGTTCATCGTCGTCCTCGTGACGTACGCGTTCGTAAGTCTGAATCGATTCTCTGGTATTATTGCTCTCGTTGCCGAAACCTCGGCCTTTGCGGTGTTTGGCTTTTTCCTTCAGTCGGACAATACCTTCTGCATTTATATGTGAAATGATGTTAAGATTAAGAAAAAATCTAATTGGCTAATGTAATCTGCAACAATAAACTTTACTTACGATCACCATCCTCGTCGACTTCAAACTCCTCGGCATTGTCAATATCGAGTACATCAGCCATGGTGTACTTAATATGAGTGTATAATAATCTTGCTTTAAATTAATTAATTGTTAACAAATTCTAATATTTTCTGATTTGCTTAGTTAGAAATAATTTGCTTTTGAAGTTTTACCTTGCTTTTCTTTGCACTCGTGTATACAACAAAATTGTTGTTAAATTCTCGTTAAAAAACTATACTTTTTACTATTACACGCGCTGATAGTTAATTATCGATGAAGAAAATACCAGCGATAATTGAACACAAAAGATACGCGTCAACTTTTAGTATAATGTATTTAATTTATTAAAAATAAAAAAAACACGGTATGACGACAGTAATAGCGAACAAATTGCAATTGATTTTTCAGGCATTGGATGTGCCTCATTGCCTCGACCTTACAGTTGTACTTAATTCAGAGATGTAAGCCGGCAAGTAAGAGTGAGATAGCAGAATGAGAAACGAGATAGACTGGGGCCCGATTAATGCCACTTTCTATTTATTACACCATGTACAAAATCATTACTTAAATATACATAGAAGAGCTACATCGATTCCGATTTTCAGAGGATTGATCTTTTTCGATTTTTTACAAACAAGAATCGATTAATCGCCAAATTACAACAATTAGGCAGCCCTAGAACATAGCAACGCTGCCCAGTGCAAAGAATAATAATGTCAGTCCTTGTAGGACCACTCGCTTACAAAACTTAAAACCAAACATATTAAATTAACATTGGTAACATTACTTATTTTATTTAAGGATCAATGATATCAAATTACATTCAGTCTTCCTAAATCCATTGGTTTTTATTAATAAATAACAATTGGTCAACAACGATCAATTTTAAACTTGCTAGTTTGAAATTGTATACCCGGCTTTGCTGAAAATACGCTCTGAAATGTTGAGCAAGCTGGTATATACATATTTTGAAATATGCACTCTTTCAGATTCTCCAAATCCTTTATATTAATCTGAAATAAATACGTATAATAAGAACGACGATTTCCTTGAAAAAGTGCGGCAAACACTGTGATGGCGATTAATCGTTTTTTTTTTTAAATCGCCGATTCTGGTCGTGCATGAAGAAAACGATTTTAAATCGATTTTTTTGACAGCTCTATTACATAGCCACAATTTTAAATAACAAAATCTCTGCCGTAAAAACCCTATCAAAATTTTAAAAATTCTCTGGATAATATTACGATTCCTTTAGGCAAGTATTTGCTCACTTTCTAGTATATTTTCTTGTGTTAATTTTGCACTCGGATTGACGGATAAAACGCATTAACTAATATGTATGCCCCGATGCTATTTTGCGACATTTTTCCATCGCAAATCTATTAGTGTCAATAATTTAGTTCCGAGGATTTGTCCCGAAGATATGCCGTTCGATATGGTTTCAAACGCTCGTTGTGGTGCTGTCGTGATTATAGCATTTAGGCATGGTACTACGTTGAAATAGAAAAAAATTTCCGCTAATGGATTAGCTTGGAGAGCATATTCGCTATTAGCGTCTTAAAAAGAATAGTTTTTGATATACATTTGCATATTCTTTCTAGGGTCCTTAGATGTTAGTGTTGAATAAACTCGTCAAATTTTGGAAGTGGTATAGTGAATACTTATTGATTGAGGCTCTTGGTAATTTTAATTTTATTACTGGTGACCGATTTTGTTATATTAGATAAAACAGTTTTTTTGCGTATTGTTTTTTTTTCGTTCGTCGCTGATAAGCTATCAGTGGCAACAAAACACGAATAGCTAGTAGGTGGCGGCTTTTAACTTGAAAAAGAGACATGCCAATTTACATGAAGGGTTGAATTTACACAGACATACTCGCATACGTCATACCTTCCTATTCGCAAAAATAAGTCTTTCATTTAATTTGATTTCGAATATCATTGTCGAAAGTGTTTTGGACTTAGAATGGAACATAATCAAAAACAACTTGAATTATCTGGCGAGGAAGATCTCGATGAGCAAATTAGGAACTGGTTAACATGGGATAAAAATGAAAAAACCATCAAACAAATAACCAATGCAGTTGAGAAAAAGGATTGGTCAACGTGAGTACTCGTAAAAAAAAAACAACAACAAAAACGAACTTATTTTTTGTAATTTATATTTAAACTAGACTTCGAAAACGTCTTTGTCAACGCATTTCATTTGGTACTGCGGGTCTTCGCGCTTGCATGCGAGCAGGCTTTGATTCTATGAACGATCTAATAATCATACAAACCGCGCAGGGATTGAGTGAATATCTTATGAATCAATATCCCAGCATTGAGCAACGTGAGACGCAGGGTGTTGTCTTTGGTTATGATGGACGTTATAATAGCAAACGCTTTGCGCAATTATCTGCAGCGATCTTCTTGAACGCCAATTTTAAGGTGTATCTTTTTGATCGTATGGTACCTACACCTTTCGTACCATACTCTATAAAACTTCTTAAGTGTTTGGCGGGTGTAATGGTTACTGCGTCACATAATCCGAAGGATGACAATGGGTATAAGGTTTATTGGACAAATGCAACTCAAATTATATCGCCACATGACAAGTGCATACAAGAAAGTATATTAAAGAATCTCGATCCAAAGCCAACATCTTGGGACCTGTCTTTGTTGTGTGACCATCGGTTGCTGGTCGATCCGTTCGTTGACGTCTTCCCAGCATATTTCAAAGATTTGCTAAACTACATACCGCCTAAATTTCTCGAAATCAACGAATGCAGCCAGTTACGATTTGTTTATACAGCCATGCATGGCGTAGGTTACCCGTTTATCAAAGAAGCATTTTACCAAGCAAAATTGAAACCTGTAGTACCGGTTAAGGAACAGCGTGACCCTGATCCAGAATTCAGTACTGTTAAGTACCCCAATCCAGAGGAGGGAAAATCTTCACTTGATCTGTCAATTAAATTAGGCGACGAAGAACATATTACTATAATATTGGCCAATGATCCGGATGCCGATCGTATGGCTGCCGCAGAATTAGATCCGAAAGGCAAATGGAAAGTTTTCACGGGTAACGAACTTGGTGCTTTGTTTGGTTGGTGGGCACTAGAGATATACAGAGAACGTGTAGATAAACCCGATATAACCAACTGCGTGATGATAGCAAGCACGGTCAGTTCAAAAATTTTGGCCTCGATGGCGCAATATGAAGGCTTTACTTTCGTCGAAACTCTGACGGGCTTTAAGTGGATGGGCAACAAAGCTGTTGAGTTGACTGAAAACGGCCGCAATGTGTTGCTTGCTTTTGAGGAATCTATAGGTTACATGTTTTCAATGAATGTCATCGACAAAGATGGTATCAGTGCGGCCACGCATTTGGCAACCATGGCATGCTTTTTACGCACAACACGTCGAATTACACTCATAGAAAAGTTGCACGAGATCTACGATACTTACGGGTTTCATTGTACCAACAACTCCTATTATTTCTGTTATAGTGCAGAGACTATTAAGCAAATATTTGAGCGGTTACGTAACTTTGACGGCGTACCTGATACTTACCCTAAGTGCATTCTCAATGGCAAATATCAAATAAAAAGTGTTCGCGATTTGACTACTGGCATAGATACCTCGTTTTCGGATATGAAAGCACGCCTACCGTCTAGCAACAGCAGTCAGATGATTACATTCACCTTTACCAATGCCATGGTGGTAACATTGCGTACCAGTGGCACCGAACCAAAGATTAAATACTATGCCGAAATGTGTGGTGTCCCTGAGGACAAAAATTGGGATGAGCTCAAAACGAAACTAAAAGAAATGGTTGACGGAGTTGTGGAGGAATTTTTGCAACCAGAGGTCAATAATCTTCAGCCAAAAAGTGATGAATGAAGGATGAGTTGAGAACGTTGTGAGGTAGTATAGCATTCCAAAGCAATTGGTTTATTTTACAAAAAGCACTCGTTTCTTAAACAGTTAACTTTTTTCTGGCTAAATTAGCAAAGCAGCAGAGGCATGGTGGACAGTTGCAATTCGAAGCCAAATAACGCACCTCTTATGTTCTTTATCAGGTGTCTTATCTAACGAATATTTAGGCGATTTATGATAATTTTTATACACAATTTATAAGCTATAAAATATAAATAATAAAATGTTAACCTAATCCGTTTATGCTACTGGACAAATTAAGTCTTTTTGATTTCGCTGTTTTTTTTTCGTTTATTATGCAAATGGAATTGCACTAGTTATCTATAAGAATTCAGATACTTTAAATAATTATAATCAATAAAAAAAAAGAGTATAGTTTTTCCCTTCGAGGTTAAAAACATCGGATAATTAGATTGAAACTCGTGATTTTCAATAGCTGATCTGTTAATACTGCCACTTAGCCCTACTGCCGCCAACATACGCTCTACTACCAAGCAAGTGGTCAAACGAAACAATACACAGCTACAACCCGTAGCTGCTCTAGCTCCTTAATCTATTACCTAGTTTATGCGAGAGCGATAAACTCGATTCGAATTCATTAATTCCCTAAAAATGCTAATGTTTGTATTAAATTAATTTATAAAAATCTCGTTCATCGCTCATGCACTATCTAGATAATGGAGTTCAATTAAAAAGCTTGGATAAAGAAAAGAAAATATTTAAATATTGCTTCATTCATTCGACCACTGAGGCAGCAAATCGAATGTACAATGGTAAAAATTCCGTGCAAGTGGATTTAAGCCGATAGTCAAGCTTATAGACATTATTAATGCAAAAAAAAAAGAGTATGTTCAAAAGCAAAAAGTATCGTTTTTTTGGGTATAAAGTTGAAAAATAAATGTTTTTTTCTATGCTAATATGCCTTTGAGACAGAGTGTATATACAGTGCAATCTTTTTTAAAAAAAAGTTTAAATGGCTATTACTTCAAAAGTAAGAAAAAAATTTACAAAATTTTAATGCAGATTTAAAGAATGTTCTTAATAGCTCAACTTCGAATGTACTGGGTTAGAGTTGGCAGCCGGTGACGGAAATTCGTAACTTTAGGGGAATAATAAATCTAAAAATGACCCCAGTTTATAATGATTGCAAATTTGGTAGTGAAAAATATGCTAAAGTCGCGCTTTCCAAGGATTTGCCAAAAATATCATACGCAAGCTGATGGGTTCTATGCAAAGTTGCTTTAAAAAAACACACTTAATATTAAAATGCAATTATTTTAAATTTTTGTACGAAGTATGCTATGAGATGGAGTTATTTTTTTATTATTTTGGTTTTTGTTTGTTTTTATTATTTATTTTATAGTTAAGTTAATAAATGAATATACTAGCTTTATCTAGAAACATTATTCTTCAAATCTGCGTTCGAGTTTTTTCAAAATTTTTCCTAGTTTTAAAGTTATAGTCATTTAAACGTTTTTTTTTTTAAGGGTGTACGAAATAAGCTGGGAGCCGCTCTACATTTTGTTAAAAATTTAGTTTTTAATAATGAGCATTTAGCTAAAAAAATAAAATTAAGATAATTTAAAATACGATTAGACATTTTTTACACTGACAAAAGTGCGATTAAAAGAATACTTTACAGCTAAGTGAATAATTTTTTATATCCAAAATAATTAATTTGTCAGCTGTTTTTTTAATTTTTTCTTTTATTAAATATAAAAAATGCGCTTAGACAGTCTCATTATTTTCGGTAAAACTTATTTGTCTCCAGTTGCATTTAAGTAACATGACACGTCGCCAACGACGTGGCTAATTAATAATTCGCGTTGAATTTATAAATATATATTTATCTATCAGAAGCTTTCGTTTTCTGATTTTTAGGATCTTTCGGTTTGTTGAAACATAAGTTTGAATGTTGTACTTAATTAAAAATCGCTTCGCGCAGTTTAAACTAACTAAACGATTTTCAAGAGATTTCAAAATTTTTTTTAAACTTAAACTAAGCAGGTTATGAAATGTTTAAGTCTAAAATTCACGAGTAATAGTATATTGAGGAAATACTGGCAAAAATTAACACATAATGCATTTAAACTAGTTTTATCTGCTTAAAGTCACCCAATGCCAATCCCACGGGCTTAAGTCGATTAGCCAATTTGTAAGTTACTTAAAAATAGAAAAAGTAATTAGTTTAAACATTTGTCCCACGCATAACTAAGATCGTGATTCCAAAAATTATTACTTAAAATTGATGCTCCATGTCATTGTGTGTGTGTGTGTTCGAGCATTAATTTTGTTGTGATATGTGTCTATATTATTAGGATACTCTGGAATTGAGCTCTGATACATGTATGAGAGTATATAAATGCTTTCGTGTAATCGAATAAAAAGTTTCGAAATTATAAATAAAATTCAAAATATGCCACTTAAACAAACACGTGCAAATACGATGAATGCGTCTGATTGCTATGAGTGGGCGTTATTGTGGGTGTTAAATTGTAGGGTTGCTGTCATACTGAAGTCTCAGAATTGAGTTTGAGGACAAATTTATTGCTCTTTGGGTCGACCACCTCCTCGGCAATGTTGAAATGTGGTAATTTGTGTACTGTAACCATTAGCGAGACATCATTCTGTATTAACTGAAAGGTGCACTCATTGCTGATGGGCCGGGAAACGATTTCATCACAAATCAGTGACCACGACTGTACCCATCGACGTTCCTTTTCGCTTTGCATTACAGGTGATTCCATGAGATACGGTTCGAGAAAAGCGCGTGGTGATAGGTCATGCTTAAGACAGTGTGCCAGATGCTTAAGTATGCTCTCAAAAGTGTGCCGTGGTTGTTGGCGTGTAACTCGTAAATATTTCTGTAAAGCGCGCGCCATTGAAGGAAATACAGCCTGGGCAGCTTCTTGCGGATCTAGTGGTAGTGCAGGTGCCGGTTCATTGTGAATGCGTTTAATGTGTGTAAAAGCCTCTTCAGCGGCGGTAATGAGACGTGCGCGTCGTTTTTTGACGCGTCTTTCGTATTCATGTTCTTCATAGAAGCGTTCATTGTGAGACGAGTCACGTCGACGAGCATTGGCCGCAAGTACTGCACGACTTTGACTCTGTTGTTGCGCATTGTTAACTCCGTCCACATCATAGTATTTAAAACTAGTTGAGATTTTATTTCGTTGAGACTTTGAGATCGGTATTCGCTCCAAATATGGATTGAAAATGGGAAAATCAACGTAGTAATGTTGTAGCAACCAGACAGCAGCACGTTGTATGCTCAATTGACCGATCATATATGAATGCGAAACGCCATCAGGTGAACGTATTATCTTGACGTAATACATTGGCTGATGGTGGCGCAATTCAAGTAACACAACCGCAATATAGTGTACAAAAAGCAGCGTATCTACAAAGTTTGTGGCATATTCTACTAGCGACTTATAATCGACTGCATCGCCACCTGTTTCCACCACAATTTTAGCACCATTTGTAACTTGTACAATGTAAAACAGCCAATAGGCAAATGTAAAAATGGTGACCAAAAGCAGCACAATGGACCGATATAGAAATATACGAGGCATTGTCGCTGCCGTAGGACGCATAAACACCGCCCATAAACCGACTGCGAGAAGTAGTAATCGCGCTGCAAGTGAAATAAGTAACCCTTTGCACTGTTCACTGCAAGTTAGTAGTTGCGTTCGTACAGTTTGCGTTAATTCAGGATGATCGAAAGCCGATGGAAAAAAGCCAACGCGTGGCATGACCACCATAGCTATTGGCGAAAAAAATGCGCCACATCCAAGTAGGAAGCAGCATGTTGATTCCATGTAACGACGGCATGCAAAGCCAAATCCTTTATTGTTTTCGCGGTGCCAGGCATTATTGATGTCTTCAATTGATATGCTTTGCTCTGAAGTATTTCCTGTGACGGCGGTTGTGTTTTCACCCCAGTTTTCATCCTGAGGCAGTATTTGTACCTCTATGACTTCTTGTCCTTCGTGGTTTTCCTCACCTGCTCGTAAGAATTTTTTTTTAAATTGGTTCGATATAAAGTTTTACATACATTAAAAAATTAACTCACCTGTCATGTTTACACTTGTCTGATATGGCGCCATGTCATTTCGTTGGCCGCTTTTGCTGGATTTTGAGGACTGTGTGCTACGATGCGAATGTCTTGTTCGATCCCGATGATAGCCACTGTTTACGGTACCTCCACCGCTTCCACCAGCACTTATGGCAGTGTTACTATTGTTATTGTGATTCCTTGAGCGCCTTGAACGTCCACTATGCTCGGACTTTACAGATTCGTTTTCCATGTCAATAAAAACCGCCAGCTCTGTTCCGCTTATCGCCCACTATATATGTATGTGGGTGTGAACCCTTTTTCACTTTTGTCAACCAGCCAGTAGTTAACCTTTATAAATTATTTTCGCAGTAAATTCTTAATCCTTTTTATAGTATGCCAATGTAATTATGCCTGATTTTCAGCAGCAAGTGCAGCAGATGATAGGAGAGGGCGGGCAGAGTCTTCTCACGCCGTTCTACTTCAACAAGTTTCATTCATTAAAAACCATTTCGATTCAATTAAACATTTTGACTCTTCAAACAACGGAAAACTATTTAAAGTTCATGTGTATTTCCATTCTTAAATATTTTATGCACATTTCTTAAATTAAACTTATTATATTTTCTATGAAAATGTCAATACAATACAATAATGCGATTTGTGGTGAGAAACTCTCTTTTAGCCGCCCGATAACGACAGCGCGTAGTTGCTTTGCATTGAAATAAAATGAATGGGAGTGAGCGAGTAGGATGAAGAATGAGATAAAGTAATTGTATACCATGGTTTAATAAGTAGTCGGTGGCGCTAATCGAGCTTTTTTCTCTCTCGAAATCGGACCACTCTCATTAGAGAAAGAATTTTATAGCCATGATTGTATCCGAAAAAATGCAATAATAACTTAACAGCTGATACAGGTAACGTTAAGTCTGCGAGTGGAAAACAAACAATCCTCAGGGTTGTAGGCAGATGATGCCTAAGTACATTTTCGCTAATTTAGCAACTCCGCTGCCTAGGCAGAAATTGAATTTTGTGTGATGACTACACTAACCCCCGTTGAAACTATTAGGGTTGCCACGTCGCAAAACTGAGTCTGGTCGCCGGTTAGCCACCACTGCTTCAGTGTTATTGATGAGGAATAGCATTGTGTCATGGTGTAATAAATAAAAGGTGGCACCATTTAAGCCTTTTTCTCTCGAGATCGACCACTCTCGCTTGATGACGTAAACAAAAAAACAGTGTATTCAACTGGTACTTTTAAGAGCATTTTTGAGTTGTTTTAAAATTATAATTATTAATAATAATCAATTTAATGCAGAAATTATATTTGCTAGATTAGTTTTTTAACGTTGGTGTTGTGCGGCGTAGAAATTTAGAAATTAGATCGAAAAAGAGCAATTTACTGATAACGTCTCCTGGCAAAAAAAAAACTAATGAGAACGACACATAAATGTAAAATCTTGGCACTACGACTTTTTTTTATACCTATGGTAATGCGTTAGCATATATTATGGGACATCTTCCAAATTTTAGTTTCATATAACTTTTGTCTTAAAAATCGGGTTAAAATTATACATTACCATTAAATTGTATTACAAAGTGACCGATGAAAAGAATTTCTAGTGATGTGAACAACTCAATAACTTGCATCGACATTTCTGTATCTGGACCTGAAATATGTCGGAAGGTTTCGTTGTTTTTGCCCAAAAAGGGACTGTTCGTAAATTAGTAAAATAATCTAACTAAAAGAAATTATTAAAAATGATTCTGCGACCAGTAAAACATGTGCTGCCGCGCCATTACAGCGATATTGGATGCTTTATGCTGTTAGTAATTTTTATACCGGTTACATACATTTTCGAGATGACAGTTGTGCTGCCCGAGGTGCATGCGATTAATTCATTATTTTACAACTTTACCTGGCTAGCTGGTTTATTTCTTATTTTTAATTTAACGGGGAATATATTAGCTTGTATGCTCGTCGACCCCAGCATACGAAGTGCGTGAGTGCAAAAAGAGTCAATAAAGTATTCGTTACAAAAAAAGTTATTTCAGTTGAATTGCTGAAGCCGCCAATAGATCCGGACTTACGACGACTTTGGCACATGTGTGACGAGTGCCAGACGCTAGTGCCACCACGTACGTGGCATTGTGAAGTATGCCAAATTTGTGTGCTTAAACGTGACCACCACTGTAAATTTACAGGCTGTTGCATTGGACATCACAACCAACGTTATTTTATCTACTTCATGCTTTATCTGAGTATTGGCACCATGTATAGCACTGTGTATAATAGCATCTATATTTGGTACTTGCATGCAGACTTTTACGCCACACCGTATACTTATGTAAAAATGATGTGCCCATTGCTTATGTTCACGGTCGATTGGTCTTGGCCAAATTTTCTTCTTCTGATCTACGAATTAAACATTATCGGATTTCTCTTATCTATCGTGTTGCTGGTGTACCATGCGCCTTTTATTTTCACTGGTGCAGTTTCATATGAGCGTGGCAGTACAAAATATGATTTGGGCTTGCGGCGCAATCTGGAGATGGTCTTAGGCACGCGCATGTATATGACATGGCTGTCACCATTTATTAGAAGTGAGTTGCCACACAACGGAATCGACTGGGCGCCAATTAAGCAACGATAAATTTAATCTTCCATAGCTAATGCCTGTTTTTTCGGATCTGGTTTAAAGAAAGACATAAATTAATCACAAACACTACTTCAGATTCAAACATAATTCGAAAGTTTATACCTTTTCTAATTGTTTAGTAACTGAGGGATTAATTTTTTTCTTATTGCTATTTTATATTTATTTTGTTTTTAGGATCATGTGTACTTCAAGCTCTGGATACGTGAATTTTTTAAATAAATTTTGATAGTAGCGTAGGCTAGCATAAGTCAATATGAAGTGATTTAAAAATTAGTTAACATTTTTGTGGATACTTCAACAAAGAATTTCATTTCATAACACAATGTCGCCTACAAACGATTTTAGATGAATTCAGATGAATTTCGTTCAATGTAAAGCCAGCATTGAGTGCCAGACTGGGTGACTTGAGTTTGATGTATGCATTAGTAAAGTATTTTGGATTCTGAAAGTGTCTCGTCGAATGCGATTGAAAATTTCTGATGCGTGCTCAGTCTGCACTACGTACAACCAGCGTTAAAATATCTCGAACCATTTGCTCTGCGAATGAGATTTTGCTTGAAGATTGCATCGTATCGGTTGTTCTGCGTCATTTTTGTAGAAGTCCAATGATATTTTTGCATTGATTCTATCTTATCAACTTTAGCCCCTTTGTATTCAATTACTTTGAGAGTTACTTTCATTTAGCCGTGTGTCGGCGTAAATACGTTTGGAATGAGAATGTGTATAAGTACATATGAAATCGTCGATAATCTCAGTTTGGCAAAGCAACGTCAGGTAATGACGATAGTGAATTATCTCTGAAGGAATCACCGATTAGATCGTAGTTGTCGCCTGAATGCAGCAGTAGAGCTGTACTAAAATCGATTCTCTTCATGCACGACCAGAATCGGCTATTTAAAAAAGAAAAACGAAAATGAATCGCAGTTATAACCTGTGGTTTCACTAAGAACAATTAAGAAGTAAAACTTTTTTCTATTTGAAAGCTGCCATGTCAGGGTTGTCAGACTTTCCCAAATTTCAAACAATTTTTACAGCGTTTTTTCTTAGCCAAATTGTAATTTTTTCAAGAGAGTATGTGAGGCAAATGTATCAATAATTAGGGTTTTCGCTCTTTTTTTATTTTTCTTATTTCGCACTTGCGAATTCAACTCACTCAAAATTGTCTTTTTGGGATTAAATCTAAGTTCATTCGGGTATATTAATCCTTCGCACTAGTTAAGGAACCTGTGCCATGGCACGCATACATTAATTTGGCAAATATACGCGATGCCGATGTATCAGATGAGCTAAATGCTCAAAGTGATTGTCAAAGACTGAGAGTGTAATTATTTATACGAAATAGAAATGGAAGAATTTTTCTCATGTTAATGTAAAATGGTTTCCAAAGGCAAACTTTTCAACGGGAGGAGGATGTTTAATCATTTAAACGGAAATTCCACGATAGATAATTTATGACTAAATAATATATTACTTATCATATAAATAGAAATTTCCGCTAGATACAAAAAATACTTTTTGACTTTCCTTTCGTTTAACGCCACAGGAACGATTTGGCTCTTTTAGCACTTGCCGATTGGGATGGGTGTTTTGCACTACTATTGTTGGTTTATTGTGAATTAGTCATTATTGTTTTAAATGATTGCTCCATTTAAAAAAAAAACTGATTTTACACCTAATATTTGGTGTATTCTCTCCGAAGGGAAAAATAAAATCCGATTGGTTATGATGAGTTTTCTGCTAAACAAATTAAATAAATAAATAAATTTTTTTTCCGAAATATGGAAAATTCTTTTATAAAATACATAAAAAAAATTTTTTTTTAAGTTACAATAGTTTTAAGACTTACATATTTAAACTTGCAATCTAGAGTGTACGTACATTTTTTGGTGCTTATATGTGTGTTAATATACATTGTACAATATGTGTACATACATACATACATATGTATATGTAAATTTGATTGTTTATTTCCCATAATAACGAGAACTAATATTTTTGGGCACATTTGTTGGTAGGTAAAATGATTTTTGAAATTTGCTCAGAATTATTTTGCAACGTTCTTGTGTTAACTATATCCGACTGCTCGTTCCAGGGCTGCAAAGTAGCCTTGCCAAATATTACGAAGATTGCATTACACATAAAATACACACCGGCTGTAATAAAGAAAACTATGCGCCATTGTGATGGATCCTCCTTGACTGTTACAATGCTGCCGACTACTAGCGGCGCAATGATTGACATCAGGCCTGCAAGACCATTTGTCAGGCTCATCATGGGTCCGGCAAAATTTGGTGACAAGTCTATATGATTTACCAAATACCCGCAAAAGCATGCGGCATTAAAACCCACAGCCACAGTTAAAAGCATAATGGCTATAATTTTCTCATCGACTGTCATGTAGCCCAAAGCAAGTAAACAGGCCATTGGTACCCATTGACCAATTGTATTAAAAAGCTTGCGCGATGTTTCAATACCAATTACTCTGTGATTGATAAGTAAATCGGAGATGGGACTAACCACGAAACATAAGAGCCACATGGCAAAGTAAGGTAATGCTGAGATCAAGGCATTCGACCTAACATTCAGTTTGAGTACGTCGTTCATGTACGAGGGAATTTCGGTCAGCAGAGTGTAGAAGCCCCAAGTAAAGCCACAATGTGCAGCAAGCAGTCCATAAAATGGCACCGATGTAAAGATGGCACGCCAAGGCACAGGCAATGACTGTAAAGATTTGTGTAAGTCATCATATTTTCTAAAAGTTTAGTGCAAAGAGCTACCTGACTGTCTTCGCCGCTATATGTGAGGTTTTGTATGTACTCCAGTTCTGCTTTATCACAGTACTTCACTTCACTAGGTTCATTGGCACCACACCACCAAAAAAGAAGTGCCCAAGCTAAACTTACACCACCCGAAATGTAAAACAAACCAGGCCAACCCATGCCAGAGTCAAATATGACACCACTCGTTGCTAATATAATCGTTGTGCCGAATTGTGCTCCCGAATAAATGGCGGTTGAAAGAAAGCTAAGCTCAGTGATTGGCACCCACTTGGCCAGTAAGGTGTGTACACATGGATAGACAGAGCCTTGGACCATGCCAGTGATAACGCGTAAAACACAAACCGCAATCCAGCCACCATTTGCGGCTGCCAAAGGATGAAAAAATGCCAAAATTGCACCAACAGCTGTTGCTAAACTAAATACCGCCTTGGCACCAAATCTCTTTGCAAGTAGTCCTATAATTCCAAAACGAAAATAATTGTTTTTTTATTTTCGATTATTGAGTTACATTACGTTGACTTACCTGCCGGTACTTGTGTTAATACATATCCCCAAAAGAAACTGCTCAGTATTAGCGATTTCGTTGACTGATCCCATTCGTAGAAGGGTGCGCCAGCTGTTGGTTGCGTCATGGGCACAATGGCAGCCGAAATGTTGACACGTTGAAAATAGCCAAAAACCATGCCGAGAAACATAAGAAGCGCCTGGACGTGCCGTGAGCCTAGCCCATTAGCTGTAAGAATTTAAATAATTTATAAATTAATTACCATTTACAAAACGGCTTGAGTAATGTTTCGACAGGAGCTTTTACTATAAGTACAAGAGAATATGGTTCTATTGCAGTGGAACCTTAAATCACTTAGATGGGGGGAAATTTACACGGTCAATCTACAGTGGCTTTTAGTTTATTTCGTTCCGTTTTCCTTTAAAAAAAGTCTAAATAGTTATAACTTCTAAACTAGGAAAATTTTTCATAAAACTTTAACACAGGAAAATTCTTTCTAGGTTTCTACCTTTTTAAAAAAAAGTTCTTTTTTATTTACTTAATGCTATGAAACAACCAAAATATGGTAAAGGGTATATTAAAGTTGTGCAAATGTATGTAACAGACAGACCCCACAAAGTATATATATTTTTGATCAGCATCGAAAGATGAGTCGAAGTAGCCATGTCCGTCTGTCTGTATGAACGCATGGTTCTCGGAAATGGTTAGTCCTACATAATCCTATGGCATAACGAGTTTATTTTTTTTTATATTGGATTTCATAATTCTATTTAATGTCCAATCATATATCTCAATATTGTATATATCGGTTCACTATACCATATAGCTGTCATAGGAACCATCGGGCGAAAAATAACTTTTACTAAGAAAAACTTTTTTCTTTTTATTTCTTGAGATATCGTTACATAATTTATACAAAATATTAAAGTAAAAGAAAAACTTATTGAATTTTGGATTGGGTGCGCCCGACTATAGCTCTGCCTTTCTAGTTTTGTTTTGAATTTGAGAGAGTTAAGAATCAAATCTTTGTATTCCACTATAAATAAGATACAAGCTCTACGATCTTAACAAACATTTGGCAGATGTATTTCAAATAAAACATAATTGTTTTATTTCTTTACTGATCTGTTTGATGGCGGATGCTATCAATGGATGGGGCTTATACGTGCGAAAATAACTTTTTATGACATAGTTAATTTTTTATGTTGTCAATAATTTAATTAGTTAAGAAAACAATTCATTTAGTTATGGTGCTGCATGAAAAAGTGGATTTTTTTCAAAAAAAATTCAAAATGTGATTTGTTGTTTTTACTTACGCTTTGTGGGCATATCTGATGCTTTTGGGTTATTTAATCCCATGGTGTTTGAATTTTTTTTATTTTATTAGTTTATTAACATATGTGCCTACGTTGTTAAAAGAAACGCAAGTATGTTAATTAAAAAATATCACAAAATATCAGTCACCTACAGAAAATTAACACAGGTTTTTTTTTTTTGCGAAAAATATCGGCCCGAAACATTTATGTGTTTCATATATGATATATAATATAACGTTATAACCGTTGATGCACGTCGTTTTTTGACAACTGATGAATAGAAAAAAGCGACTTATTGCTTTTATACATACGCTACCCTGTTTTGTTTTAACTGATAAGCATAACACTTGAAACGTTGGCCTCTTTTTGTGGCTGGCCATAATTTGATTTTATAACTACGTTCTTTATCAGTTTGGAATATTTGCTTTCGTGATCTTCAAAGCGAGCCCTTACAGACCTGATATATTATACTATAGCGATTTTGAGAATAAATTCTTACATATATATGTATGTACATTAAAAACACATTTTTGTTTGACACGGGGAATTATTGTTTAAGTTATATGTAGTAAGTACATACATATATATACATATATTTAACGTTACATATAATATTATATTTCTCCTTGCAATGAAAATTCAAAATCAATTTACTCTTTACAGAAATTTCATAACAGATTCAGTTATACATAAACATAAAGGAAACTTTTGATTCAAGATGTGATATCAAATACTTTACGTAATACACGTGTTAATTATTTCATATGCACATATGAAGCTTACACTCCTCGCTATTGATGAATAAAAGAAAAGGTATAACTATTAAGCAGAGAGTTCAATTGTTTTGATCCATAATACTTTTCCAATTTTACTATAAATATATACATAGAAATATAACGTAATAATAGAATTAAAAATTTTTGTTTATGTTATTCCTTTAGCATGTATGTGGTTCATGCAAGTTTGGAATTTGTCATTTGCCAAAGTAAAAAAACAGTTTGACAGTTTGGTCATGGAAAGTTTTGAAAAAAAAAAAGCCGTTGAGGCCTTATGCCCGATGTGCTATTTCATACGTAAATTTTTGGGACTCCATTTATTTAATTCACCTATTACTTAAATTTGGGGGCACACAATTTATTTATTAATTTATAAAATTGCAGTGTCACGATGTTCCCTTACGCTAATCTATGAAGCCGCCCAACCGGTTTCAATGAACTTTTGTGGATGTATAGGATTGGCTTCAACTTAAGAAATAGGATACTTTTTATTAAAATCGGTTAGTAAATACGGCCGTAATAGTTTAATTCGTACAGCTGTAATCACTGCTTATACATTTCGTAATACAACAACATCAGAAATTGCACTAAATTGTTGTATTTATACTAAAAAAAAGGGCTTATGCTCTTTTCGTACGCATTGTGCATAGATTAAGCTCTAAGCTAAAACAGGGTCTCATATAGTTAAAGGAGGGTTTTATGTTTTAAATGCAGTCCAAATAAAATTGCATTTTTCTTTTGCTTATATTGAAGGCAAGGCATCTCCCACCTATTTTTTCAATTGTCTAAGATCTCTCATTGTCGCCTAATAAAATGCTATAAAAATTGGTGAAACTTTGCTTTTACTTTTTTATAGAAAATCTAGTTAAAGTAGTTACTTTTGGTTTTGTTTAACAGTGATTTCACGGAAAATTATAATCCATTCAAAAGAATTTAGCAAATCACACTATTTTTGCTAGCTTACGTACTGTCGTTTATAAAATGTTTTCGTTATTTCAAATACAGTGAAACTTCTACAAATCGAACGTTCTACAACTCGATCTCAATCGGGTGGCAATGGCGTTTACAAGCAGAATTTTTGTCTATCCACTTCTTGCACTTCCATAACTCGAATATCTCCATAATTTCATCACTTGCTCGCACTGATTATTATATAAAGGCTAAAAGCTTTTACAAATTTTCGTCCAAAGAATTTATTCCTGCATTTGTATATATGTTTTAACTATGCAAAAACATTAAATGGGCTAGTAGTAGTTTAATTTTCGTATGCGAATGTATGGAATCACGTTAGTAATCCACTATTATTTTTGTATTGGTGCATAGAGGACCTTGTAAAGAAAAATGTTACGAATTTTAAGATATATTTACAAAGAAATGAAAATAAAGAAACTGTCTCGCATTAGAGACTTCGAGTTATAGAAATTTGACTGTATGTTCGCTTTTATCGTAAGAAGAAATATATCTAATGGAAAAAGAGAAGGTTATTAGTGTTATCTTATGTGTTTTTATTAATGATACTATGAGCAGTTTAAGGAGCTGTCTGCTGTATGCAACTTTCGTGGAAAGTTTAGTATTAATAATTGAATATCATAAAAGTAGAACCATTTAAGTCAGTGATGGACACGGGATGCGTGTTCCGACCTTAACCCAATCGTAGCATGCAGTAAAGAAAGTACAAATGAATAATGAATAAAACTCATTTTAAATTCAATCGTTTGCTTGTTTTTTTTTGTCGAGCACACACAAACGCTCCGGGTGAAGCTGTTGTTACTAAGGATGGCAAGGGCAGAAGAATCCACATTCTTATGCCAGAACTGATTTAAATTTTGAATGAATTTTTCGAGTTTTAGGTTTCTAATTGTTTTGTTAAACATTTCTTTAACAATTTTTGGCTTATTTCTTGAGTGAGCTGGCAAAACCAACTGTGATTTAAAAGTTTGTCAAAAGTGTGATTACTTAATATTGTGAATTTCATTATTTGCGGAAGTTCTAATATTGAGATCGCAAATATCGTTTTCGAATACTTTAGGTAATGTAGTATTTAGATAAAGCTGCTTTTTGACAATATCGGCAGTAGTCGAAGAGCCGTTGGCACACCCTGTCGGTGCCGTTACCCTGCTAACTCTGCCGACAACGTGAATATTTAGAAATCAAGTTTTAATTAATTTATAATTAATATTTCTTATATATAAGAAAATTCCAAATATTGAGTAATACCATTTTTTGACAAGTTTGAAATTACAGTTTGTTTTGCTAACTCACTCAAGAAACAAGTCAAAAATCGTTATGGTAGGCATTGTCCAACTCATCTAAAATCACAAATTTAAATAATATTGGTTTTATGCATGTGTCATCAAAACAATAATATAAAGTACTAGATTTGATTAGATTAGAATATTGCATGTACATACAGGCATACATGCGTATGTATAGGTAAGAACGTACACAGACTCGGCTCGTGTGGCACTTCAGCAAAAACTGCACACCTCTTGGAGCTTTTTGTTATAAATTGAATAATTCTGTGTGGGTATAACTACCCACAATTTCTGCCGGGCCTAAACGTACATATATAAAATCATTTTTAATTGAAAGTGAAAATACTTGTTTTTACACACTTCTTATATATCACAATCTTAATTGATCTTTCGTCAGCTGACAAAGTTATGCCCTATCAATTACGCGGACAACTATACCGTGACGACGTAAACAGGAAAGCATTGTTTTCAACTGGTTCTTTTAAGGACCTTTTTGAGTTGTTTTGAATCATATTTGCAAATTTAAAATTTTTTTAACGTATGTTGGTGTTGTGCAGTGTAAAAATTTACAAATCAGACCGATGAGCAATTTTCTGATGACGTCTTCCGGAAGAAATAACCGCTCTCTAATAATATTACACCATGTTGCTGAAGCATTGAGTAGAGTTTTCAAATGTGACTTGGAATAAGCAAAAATTCCATTCGATTTGGTATAAATTTATTCTTTAAAGGGCAATTATTAGCTGTGGTGCACCACTGTGACAAGATATTTGCTTATTGCAAAGCTTTACTTTGCAAGTTAAGTTTATAAAATCACGAGGATTTGTTCTTGTTTTCCTAGTGTTTTCAAACCAATTGCAAATAAAGCAGGATCTTGTGATCGAATTTACATGTTTCATATGAAATTACATAAAATCGAAAGATTTCGAGTCCCAGTAATCGAATCCACATGAATTTTTGTGATTTTAAATCACTTAATTTTAATAAATTTTCAACTGCATTGCATTGCGAACTGTTTTTCATATGTCTTGTGGAGTTTTGAATTTTTAATTATTTATTTCCTGACAGTACCTCAAAATCAGCAAATTGAAATTTCGGCCGCGACAAAAACATGAATATGCGCAGCGCTACATGCAGCGCAATACACCCACCATTTATTTCCAGCATTACTACAACAAAACTTGTAAAATTGTGCGGTCTGTGATTATCATTATTTGTAACTCTGTTATTGCAATTTTGTGCAACCCGCCATGTGTACAAATTTTAAAAAATAAATGAATTAGCAGGTTTGTGTGTAATTTAAATTAAACAATAAATTTTCACTAAACTATTTTCGCCACCTTCCGAACTAAAAATGTGCAATTGTGAATGCAAATAACATGTTGCTTGATTTTACACACTTTTTAATAATAAAATAAAAAACAAAAATCAGCTGATTGAAAGCAAAGCATATCGATAACAAGTAATGCGGAATTAAGAAATGCCAATTCGAAACCGAATGATTAAAATCGTACGATTACAGGAACAGGACCCAAGCAATGAGTATTGCCAGGGCCGTCAGCTTACTTTTACTTCCTATATTCTCAATAATAATTTTGTGAGATAACAATTTGCATTTGGAGGTACTGTCATAAGTGACTTTTAATTTAATAAACATTACGACTTGTATGTTATTGTTGCTGTTTGTTATTACATAATTTATTTATTTGGAAATTCGTTAAAGACAGTTAAAAATGTTACTTACTTGCTTGTCACCGGTCTTAGAGACCATACGAGTTTCCTCACAAAGTTGTTCTCATATCGCCTTCAGCCAACCAATTAAAAATTGTGCTAGTGCGAGTAAGGTGAGGCCGGTATCGACTGTGATTATTTTCTTGTTGGCACGTCGTGGCCTTCACAGCGGAGCCCGTAAGGCACTTTTCAAGCAGAAACTGATCTGCGATGGTGCTCCTCGTTGCGCGCGTCAACAATTTGCACGTTGGCGTCATTGTAAATCAGCTGCAAATGGAAACGTCAGATTGAATGCAGTTGGAGGTACAAAACAAAGTAGATTTATAAACACAGGCATACAAGTAAAGACATCGCAGGCCAAAGTAAACATACAAAAATCGGATTTAGTGCGGCTATTACTTCTAGCTAAATCGGAGAAACTTACGCTAGTGGGTAGGTGCACATGTATATAGGCGATGTCTGTTCTTTGTAAAAGCACACATTGTTTTTTAATTATAGTTGCCATTGGTTGTTTGGTTTTGTCCTCTGCCGTAACAATGTCAGTGCCTTTCGTGCTCGGCAGTGTTTTAGACATAATCTTCAACAAGGATGGCCTTAATGAAAATGGCATGAACAAGCTGCACACAATTTCTGTTGTTCTCCTGGGCGTAGTGATTGTTGGAGGTTTAGCGAATTTTGCACGTGTCTATTTATTTAACAGCGTCTGTAAGTCAAGAACTCTCGCTTTGATTTACCATGGGTAATTTGTATTAGTGTTACTTACACAGCTTTACGCATCGTACGCAATTTACGCTCGCGTGTCTATCGCACAATGCTGATGCAGGAATCTGCTTGGTTCGATACAAAAGGCAGTGGTGAGCTAGTCAATCGCTTGGTAAACGACACATTTTTTGTTGGAAATTCTTTAAGTCAAAATATCTCCGACGGCTTGCGCTCACTAGTCATGGTCTCAGCGGGTATGGGTATGATGGTGTGTCATCAACAAAATCGTATATTTTTCACACTTGAACACCGAATGACTCACAAGAATGTGCCTTGCAGGTCTACACTTCACCACAACTGGCGCTGGTCAGCAGTCTAGTGGTACCATGCATGGCCGGTGCTGCCATTATTTATGGGCGCTATGGGCGCAGGCTAACGCGTGAAATGCTGGACAAATTCGCTGACATCTCGAAATACGCCGAAGAACGCTTTAGCAATGTGAAGACCGTTAAGATCTTTGGCCGTGAATTAGAGGAGAGCATAAACTTTGACAAAATGTTGTGCAATGCCATGCAACTGGGCTACAAGGACACGTTCGCGAAATCGGTCTTCTTCGGTTTGGTAAGTATGATCGTATAATAAAGAACCATATCTAGCTAAATACTTCTGAGATTGCATGAGACTTAACTGTCGTCAGGCGGAATGTTTAAATGTGTTTCTTGTGTTTAAAAAATAATACGAGTTGGCAGGCTTTTTTTCTTGTTGTCGCTTAAAGGTTAACACGTTGTTTGGTATTCACAAAGTATTATGGTACAAGAAACAACATATAAATAGATAATGCATGCACCAGTGGCAAAATCTGTCTCTGTTAAGTTTGAAAACCGATGACTGGAAAGAAAAGAAACGAAAACACAAAGAGCAGAAAATATACAGATATTCTCTGGAAAAAAGTGAAGTTACGTTTGCCTTCCACTCCACGCTGCCCACCGCAGCCTGATTGTGTCATTCGAAGTTGACACGCCATTTGTATGAGATGCGTCCGCTTATTTCTTATTATTCTCTGATTAAACTAATCTTTCTGTTAAGCAATCTCTCAAGCATAGTCCCTTGTTTTTGGCAGGCTGTATATAACATTTAGTTATCAAATAGACTTACAATTAAAATTTAAGTCTTAAGTATAGACTTTCTTATTTTGTATGTACTCCCATAGTTAAGCATCTTTATGAATTCAATTAAATATGAAATTATGGATTCTTGGCACTTACAGACTGGTTTCTCTGGCAATTTTATCATAATCTCGGTGCTTTACTACGGCGGCAGTTTGGTCATACAAGATGCGATTACAATTGGCGCACTCACATCATTCATGCTCTATGCTGGCTACGTTGCAATCTCTATCAATGGGCTTTCAAATTTCTATAGTGAACTAAACAAGGGTGTTGGTGCAGCGCAACGCATCTGGGAGTTACTCGATCGTGAGTGCAGTATGCCCATCGATTCAGGCACTGTGCCATTAAACAAGCCTTTAGGGGCGATATCATTCGAGAATGTTACCTTTAACTTCCCCTCTCGGCCGGACAGTAGAGTCTTAAGTAATTTTACGCTCACATTACTGCCCGGCCAGACGACGGCTGTGGTGGGTCGCTCAGGCTCTGGAAAGACTACGATAGCAAGCTTATTGCTGCGACTCTACGATCCACAACAGGGTGCCATAAAGCTTGATGACGTCGACCTGCGCACACTTAATCCACAATGGCTGCGCAGTCATATAAGCGCTGTCAGCCAAGAGCCGGTGCTTTTCTCGGGCACAATACGTGAAAACATTCTTTACGGCCTGAATCCGGGTACAACCGTCAGCGAAGAGTTGCTCCAAGAGATAGTGCATGAGTCGCATATTGATGAGTTTGTTTCACAAATGTCCCATGGCTTGGAAACATTAGTAGGTCAGCGTGGCATAATGCTAAGTGGTGGTCAGAAGCAACGCGTAGCTATTGCTCGTGCATTGATACGGGTAAATCTGAGGCCATCTAAAATTCTTATATAAATAAACATATTTTCTATGCAGAATCCAACCATAATAATAATGGACGAGGCCACAAGCGCATTGGATTCAGTTTCTGAGCAACTTGTACAAACGGCACTCAAGCGTATGGCTCGTGGCCGCACGGTTCTTACCATTGCTCACCGTCTGAGCACAATACGCAATGCACATAAGATCGCTGTACTGGAAAATGGAGAGATCGTGGAACATGGTACCTATGACAACTTGATGCTAAAAAATCACGGAGTCTTCAAAGAATTGGTCGCTAAACAAGTTTTTCTTGAAGCCTCTTGAAAATGTGGGCAATTCTTATTGATTGTTGTATAAGTTTAGACAAATATTTTCCTTCCCATTTTTTTTGTTGTTAATGCAGACCAAAAACGTAGTTAAGGCTAGTAGTCGGGTGCAAATCCAATTACGGTGTGTGGGTAGACAATGTTAAATATACCTTTAAAGTTTATTATAACAACTTTTTTTTAGAACTTAATTACTAAGTGTTGAAGGGATACACGGTTTGTGAGACTGTGGTTTAAAAAAATAAATGCAATAATTTTCTAGAAACCAAGAGGAAACTAGAACTTTTGGATAAATTTACAAACAAGGAGTACGATCGCGCTCAGCTTGACATGTTTAAGACACAACAGTTGATAATGCGACAGGTGGTGTGTGCTCCTACTTCATGGTTGGCATGGAGACCGCAGCTTGAGTATGTGTAACATCGGCTTCGCGCCACAGCTGTGTTACGGTCTTTGTCTGTGTGTAAAACTTAATACCTTGTTTGCCATAAAAGTGATGATCGCCACGGAAAGACCCTCGGGTACCAGTGAAGGAAAACATAGGTAATGGCACCGGTATAGGAACATTTACGCCCACTTGACCAACATCAATCTCGTTCACAAATTTTCGTGCCGTCGCGCCGTTAGTGGTAAAGATAGCCGTGCCATTGCCATAGGGATTGGCATTGATTAGGGATATGGCTTCTTCCAACGTATCAGCTAAAAGGATAACCAGAACAGGACCAAAAATCTCCTCTTTGTAACATTGCATATTGGGTGTGACATTTGACAATATTGTCGGACCGACAAAGTAGCCAGATTCATATCCAGGAACACTGATATTTCGACCATCGAGCAAAAGCTTTGCGCCCTCCTTAACACCCGACTCAATTAACTCGTGTATACGTTGTTTAGATTGTATGCTAATTACGGGTCCTACATCAGTGCCAGGCACGTGACCAGCATTGACTTTAAGCTTTTGCGCGCGTTCTATCAAGTCCGGTATCCACTGTTGCGCTTCACCAACAAAGATCGCTGTAGACAATGCCATGCAACGCTGACCTGCCGCACCAAAAGCGGCGCCAGCTAATTGATTCAAGGTGTTCTCTTTATTGGCGTCACCCATGACTACGCCATGATTCTTGGCGCCCATGTTGCTCTGCACGCGTTTACCATTCTTGCCGGCGCGCTCATAGATATACTTGCCAGCAGTATCAGAGCCAACAAAGGATACAGCTTTAATCTCAGGCGCATCACAAATAAAGTTGACCGCCTCGTGTTGGCCATGTATGACATTGACAACGCCAGGTGGGCATCCAGCCTTGTTGAGCAACTCCATCAACAGCATGGTAGTGCCGGGTACTCGCTCTGAGGGCTTCAGCAACATCGTGTTGCCGGTTGTGATGGCTACGGGAAACATCCACAGCGGTATCATGGCGGGAAAGTTAAACGGCGCTATGCCTGCAGTTACGCCTAATGGTACGACTAGTGAGTATGTGTCCATATCCCGTGCCACATTGGCCACCGTCTCGCCCATCTGCAGCGATGGTATACTGCAACAGTGCTCAACTACCTCTGAAATAAAAATTGGTCAATACGCCACAAGGCGCCCCATAACTTATGTCACTTACGCAAGCCGCGCAGCACATCGCCCTCTGCATCAGCTAATGTCTTGCCCTGTTCTATGGTTAGCGCCTGCGCTAAATCGCCCATGTTTTCTTTAATGAGAGCTTGCAACTTGAACATAATTTGCTGACGGCTCAGCACCGACTGTTTACTCCAAGATTTAAATGCTTTCAGATTTGATGCTAGAGCAGTGCTCATCTCAGCCTGCGTAGCCTTAGGCACACGCGATACCACTTGATTGGTTGCCGGATTGCGCACATCAATCCACTCGCTTGTCTTCGAGTCGATAAATTTGCCATCAATAAAAAGCTTTGTTGTCGGCACTGCTGAAGAGTAAGCGCGTTTGGCTAGCAAATGCGTCTGTGGGTAGTAAAATTAAAGTAAATTTAGTAATGTAAGAATACATTTGCTTATCACTGATGCCGGTATGTGCATATAATTGGGGTTCAATACACGTACTTTCTTATTGTATTTTAATTTACGCTACATTGGCTTTTATATTGCCAATTATAAATGCGCTGTGGTAAATCTGCAATGCAAATTTTGCTTCACACAGCACTTGCACATTCTGGATTGCATGATTAATGTCGCAATTTCAAATCACGGAGCCTTTGGCCCGACTGACATGAACCTGAGCAAAAAATTGCCACCACCTGTGGTACCCGTCAAAAGAAGTACCAAACCATAAAATAATTACGCTTATCAAAACTTTAAGCACGATCACTCAATTTTTTATTAAGCAACTATTTATGTATATACATATGTATGTAAGTATGAACGTTTTAAAAGAGAAGCTCTCTTACTTTCTCCATAGCTTTCTGGTTTTCTAGTAAATTACGTAACAATTACTTTTATTGATACGGTTGTATTTTCTTCTACTCTTAAATCGCGGATTTTTAATTTAAATAAAAAACAAATTTCTTATTGCAAGCAATAAGACATTTTTTAGCCTAAAAGGTCGTTACAATTGCAATGTGAAAATAATATGACATTTCACATGTGCATACAATAGACGCCCATTTTTTACACCCGCACGTATAAAATAAACATGTTGTTGTTGTTTATTTGTTCTGCTCACCTCAGCGCTAAATAAACGCACTAAAAACATAATTTAGACTATCCAAAAACAGTGCACACAGTTAATAAAACAAAAAAGGGATCACACTGCCCAATGGGATATTGGAGGAACAATTCGCAGCCGATCACGTCTATAGTTCTACGAGTACTAAATAATCAACACAATGCCACGAATCAATCTCTTCTGCAGCTTCATTGGGTACGATTAACAGCAGCAGTGTTGTCAGCTACCTATCGCAATAACAGGACAGATTGACCCCAAACAAGCGGAAAAAAGGGTCAAAAGAATTTAAAATAGCAAAAAAACGGGAAAAACTTTGTTGCCTTATTAATTTTTATTTTTAATAGTTCATATTGTCATAGTTTTATGTCTAAGCTCTCGGTAACGATGTTTTCCATATAAATTCTGTGTGAGACACCGGCACCGAGTCTGTTCCGATGACAATCCTATTATTATGAAACTTTATGACAGCAACACCTGCAGCCGCGCAACCTGTTGACTTTATATTATGGTGCAACACTAATTTCTCCATTTCAATGCATTTTCATGTTATGTTCAGCACTAAAATGCGTGATTTCAGCGTTGAATACGTTGATATACTTCTGACGTCATATTGTGAGAGAGAAAGACCCAAACAGCGCCCCCTTTATTTTTTACACCATGTCCAGAACCTATGTATATTTTTTTTTTGTTTATAATTATTTACAGTATTTAAAATATGCAATTTCAATGCCAAAAAGCAAAACAACAAATAAAATTACTCAATTCTCCCGACTGAAACAATATTTTTTATAGTATTGCACTAACAATTGTAATTATTTGTTTGTGTTGTTTAGAAAGTGTTGTCGCAACTTTGTTTTCATTTCTTTTTGCACCACCAACTCGAGGATGAACGGTGCAATTTCCGCTAGATATGTACTTTTCTTGGTGTTGTTAAGCCAAGATGCTGATGAATTTTGACTTTGTGGGCAGCAACAACAAGCAAGCAATAAGTAAAATATGGATTTAAATATGCCAGGACACATTTATCGTTTGAAATTGTTCAGCTGGTATACACTACAACCACCAATTGAGTAATGGTGTACAGGAGTTGATGGAAATGTTTTTTGTTACAGGAAAGACAATTATTATATAATAAATCTAGCTGAAAACGAAAGTAAACTGGAGCTAAAACATTGTGGCGGCATGGATGTCAAGCTAACTTGTCATTCATGTTTTTACAAACTTTTAATCATTCGGCCAGTATGAGCGCTACTTATTTAAATTTTAACTTTTCTTTGGACTTTTATATACAGGACATTGTATAACATTCTGGTCATCCTCAGCTTTAAACTTGTCATGTGTGCGGGCATGCAATTCCTACTTTAATTATAACCAAACTTTTTTTAGCTAAACAAACCTGAAAACTTAAAAAAACATTTGACTAAATCGTATTTTTCCTCCTAATTTTGGGTTCCAATATGTTAAACTTTTTTAATTTTAGTAAAAGTAAATATATTTCTTATAACTAAAATACATTTTTAAACTAACAACATCCTAATTTTGTAAAAAAAAATATGGTGATTTAGTTGATAAAAACGACAATCAGTGTAAATTAAATATCGTTATTCAGTATTTTCCAACGGCTGTATATATATAAAAGCCACAAATATTACCGTTTGATCTTCACATCTTTGCTAGCTTCACTTTAATTCTACACTAAGACAGTTCTTTACCACTCATGCAAACAATAATGTGATATTGCGGCTTTACAATGAAATGATTTGTGAAGAAATAAAGCTGCAAAATGTTAAAGTTTGCAGTATATCCGCTTTATCATTGGTATATTGAGTTGACTATCATATGTTTACGTTTGACTGCATGCATATGTTCGCCAGCTGTTGTTTACGTATGTACATACGGGTATATATTTCCCATTCGCTTATGTTCATCAGCCGAATGGCACGCAAAAGTAAATCAGTATGCAAGTAAACTATGTATGTGTATTAATAAGCACATTTTTAATGGTAAATATGTTATTTAAATATATATATTTGTGTATGATATAGCATTTAATTGATTTTTGAAATTTAGCTTAAATGTTAATCAAAATCAAAATGCTTGATCGTGTACTTTGCTTTCTTCAAATAACAAATATAATTCCATGTATTTTATATAATTCATTAAAATTTTTTTTATGTTATTTACAAAAAAAAAAGAAAAACCCGTTTTGACAATTTAAAAGAAAAACGAAAATTAAAAAAATTAAGAAAGATTAACAAATGTGTACATATAAACTGTCATTAGTTTTACTTATTTTAAATACCAATTTGCTTGCTTGGAATTTATTTTTATGTTTTACAGTATTCAATGTTATTTATAGTAATGTTATGTTCAGTTGAAATCGTAGTACAGCTTATATATTATCTGTTAAGCATATACCGTTCTATTGTTGATTGTTTAAGTTCTAACAATACAATTAACATTTATTTTTCTACGTTTCTTTGACTTCTCTTTTTTTTTATTAACATATTGTTTTCTTTAATTTTTTCTACTACAATAATTATTTTATTATTTTTTATACACTAAATTTTCTTTATAAATCTGCACTCATTTATTTATGTTACAAAATAATTAAAAATTAAACAATTTATTAATGTTTCGTTTAATGGCTTGTTTTTCTTTTTTCTTTTTTTTTTGTTTCTTAAGTATTTTAAGACAGCATTTTCGTTTTTTATTTTTAGTTTCTTATTTTTACAGGTTTTTTCTTCATTCCTTTCTTTTTACAAAATTTTATATTGATTTTAGTATTTATCATTTTTTTTTTGTTTCTTACTTATAGCAAATATTAATTCTATAAAATGTTTACCACTTTAATCGTAAATTATGCAAAACTTATACACAGTGAAGCTGCAGTTGACAGTCGAATTAATCTATTGCGTATCGACTTTCGTTCCATGACGCTTTGTTTGATTTCTTTTAATGAAGTATTGGTTTGAGTTTACTTAATTTATGTTCACATCTTGCATTTCGCCACCTTCGAGTGCCATATTGATTTGCTGCGACAGATTAGACTTTGCTAGGCACGAACGTGCCACAGACTCAAAAAGTCTAATAATTAAAGAAAAGCAGAATTAATTATAAAAAAAAAATAAATATTTTATCAATACAAGCCTTTAACCACTTTTAAATTCTTATCCCCAACAAATACACTTTTGAAACATCATGTTAATATCAGAAAAAGTGTTTCCACTCGTTTAAATGGCTGCTGCAAAATCTATTTTTTACGAAAAAATTACTCAAACTTGATTCTTCAATGAAAACCCGAAAACCCATACTATTATTTTAAAAATTAAAGAGCTGTACAAATTGTAAGTGGTCGCTTTTCTTTTAACCTTATTTTAAGTTGCTACACAAACTATAATAAATGAGTTATTAAATTACACGTTAAATCAATTTAGAGTAATTTTTTTCTAGATTTTGCAACCATTTAACTAGTGTTGGTACTTTTTTAGATATTTATTAACAACATGTTAGAAAACATTTGAGTAATGTATTTGAAAAAAAAAAATCGTTGGGGTAAGTATTTAATATTGATTAGGACTTTTCCAAAAAAAGCTTGGTACAATAAGTAATTTTTAAAAAATTACAAAATAGTTGGAAACGGATAAATTTGGATGACTATTAGAACTAAGCAAAAGAACAAAAAATTTACAAATAAACAAAAAAAAAAATATACAAAAACAAAATAGAAAAAGTAAAAAAAAAAATTCAAAAGTAAAAAAAAAAAAAAATTCAAAAGTAAAAAAAAAAAAATTCAAAAGTAAAAAAAAAAAAACGGCTGTAATCAGGTTTTACTCACTTCGTGATTTCTGGCGCACAATGCACAAAATCGTGTTCCCAGAATTTGTAAATCGGATTTTTAATTAGCTCAATAAATGTTATTAATAACCCCCAAGGATGTGGTCTGTTGACAATGAGTCTTTCCAGTAGGACACGTGTAATCTGCTCCTGAATTGCCTCAGAGTTTGCCTCAGCAAATAAATGCAAAACAGCACAGCTGAAGTAGTGTGTATGACTGTTTGGATAACGCAACTGATTCGCAATAGCGTTCAAAAATATGTATCGACCCTCTGTGTCGAGATCCACAGCCAAATTCTGAAATATATCCATATGCGCACTGTGCGCAATATTCGACGTGTTGGGCACAAAGTTTTTGTTTCTATTAAATCGTAAATCAAATTGTTAAAAATATAATCGAAAATAAAAGATCCTTTGAATATTACCGAATGACGGCAATTGCCTGCGTTCCGACATAAAGGACCAACGCGTTCATTAATGGTATGTTGTAGCGTGATCCGGGTTCATTTGATATCTGTAGATGACTGCGTAACTCTGATAAAAATGTCACAGGTGCTCGTGCCTTCAGATACGAATCTAAATCCTTCTTAAAGTTCATCGGTTGAATGTTATTTACGTAGTTAGTGCAGATTTTAGGTGCATTGTTACTATCGGATAACATGTCCACTTTCAAATTTGGCGTAAATGGATCGGGCAAACGCATATTGCGCGGAAAAGCGGACAAAATTATATTGCGCATTTGTATGCAATTGGCTGGTATGGTATCACAAAAACCAAAGTGATAATCACAAAGAAATTCGGGAAAATCATGTAGTAGCACAAGCAAAACACGCAGCGTTCCCTTATACAACATTTGTATGGGCTTCGCTAATTCAGCATTCCGCAAGAATGGTCCCAAATACTTAAACAAATCGTTCAACAATTGTGCATAAAGTGGCCAACCTTTCTGCTGCGGTATCTGCACAAGTATGCGGCCAAGAAAGAGACGATGTGAAATAAGCTCCAACCAGGCATAGCAAAATCCTGGAGCAACAACAGGATTTAAGAGATGGTATGTATGCGAGAAGGCCGTTACAATGCTGTGCATAAGGCTCTCCAGCACTAAATCAGGTGAACTCAGTTCCATGAACAGCATCATAAAGAAACGGTGGTAGCCAACCTGTTGAAACTGTAAATTACGCACTTCTTGATCTTTCAATAAAATGCCGAGAACAATGCCAAGCACTTTGTTGAGTAAATTGATTTTAGTAGTCGGATTGCCAGCTTCGCCAGAATGACGTACTAGTAAAGCAATCAGATGTACAAAGGCATCAATCCATTGGAAAATTTTCGCTTTTGCCTGAACGGGCGTAAAAGCCGGATCACTGAGTACACGATAGACGACTTCACTACAGATGTGTGTTGCTTGGCGGAAAAACCGTGTTATTAAGTCATCAGTTTTAAGAATACCGTACATATTCATTTTTTGTACGAATGAGCCAAAATTTTTTGTCTCTCGATTTTGTGCCTGGTTTGATTGAGCGTAGATAGCAACCCAATCTTTAAGTAGAAATTCTGTTTTCTCTTGTAATCCGGGCGGATCGTTGTCTGTGTCACTTGTCTGTAAATATCATTTGTTAAAAACAAAACTATGCAAAACTGAAGCATCTTACCCTAACGTGTTGCAAGCCCGAGTGTATGTACTGTGTTGCACCAGCCGTATAGCGATCACCCGCAGCAAACGCATTAAAATCCAATGGGTTTGTGTTACCACCCCAGACCACGTCAATCATATTGGCCAAAGCTTCGGGATACCGGTGTCTGTGCTGTGGCATTCGACTTAGCATCTCCAGCGTACCGATGAACTCTGAATCAGCGACCACTATTGCAGCACGGTCATCGATAAGCAGGCGCTCCATTAATGTCATGGCAAATGTGACTGCCATAAAATTGTTACCATTATCCATGGCATCGCGTAGCAGCATATCAAACTGCGGTATGTTCACGAAATGCGATGTGATTAGCATTTTAATAGCCTCAACATTGTAGCGTGTCTCTTCGCGCAGTTCAAATATGCATTTTGCTATCGCTCGCTCAGTGACAGGTGCTCCAAAAGTATTTTGCAATAATGACAAAATACGTACAATGATGTCACGATAGAGTTTCATCTGTTCCATATGATCAGGTACATTAACGAAACCTTCGATGAAAGCCTCAACTGCGCGCGTTAGAAGATTCAGAGCCGTGTCATTGTCACGTTGCCGCCTATTGGCCATAAGGGCATTTAACAATGTGTGCATTTTACTGGCTTGCAACTGCAGATTGGCCAAATTGACAGAACTATTAAGAAATGCCTCCATTTTACTAGCTAACTCAGCGTAAATTAAACCCAGTTCATCTGTGCCAAAATTATTCTGTGGAGGCAACTCTTGCGGCTTTGGCAAAAACAGTGCGATATCACGCTCGGTTAATGGCTGAAAGCCGGGTATGTTACGTGCATACTCCGAGTAGACCGCATATAGGTTTGATGGCGCAGCGCCAACCTTGAGGCGAACCTGTTCGGGCAGTCGTTCAGTTTGATATGCAAGCGTCTGAGTATCGTAGAAACGATTGCCCTCTTCTCGTGCAATTTTCCTAGACTCGTAATCTGCGGCCAAGCGTCGATCGATTTCAGGCGTGGATTTCTCTGCTGCAGTTTTTTGTATGAAAGCGCAAGCCAATTCAACATTGTCATTGGTTAGTTGCACAGCAGCAGTTTCAACTTCTTGAAAACTTGGTCCGCCCGTGAGTGCCGCCATAAATGCTTTACGGAAATTGTTATTCAACGTTTGACTAAGTTGATCCTTGCACGTGATCATCGCCATGCCCGCGGCTAAATTTCGAACCATTTGGTGTGCAGCAGTACGCATGCGATTCTCATCCGCATCGAGTGCAAAGTCTTTTCGTATAATTTGTTCCGTGGTGGAGCAGGCTACACGCACACTGCGATCGACCACAGGCTGTAGCCACTCGGAGATTGTGCGTTCGATAGCATTTAAAACAATATGCTTTAGACCAGGATTACCATGCAAAAAAGCAACATTTTGAGAAAGTATTGCTTGTTGTCCGATTAACTGGAAATTCGTTACATTAATGTCGACGTATGAATAACGCGGCTCAGGTGGTGGTGGGAAAACCAATTGACCAGACGAATCACTACTGCTAATACTAGGCGATGAAACAGCGCTGCTTTGCATTAAACTACCACTAGCAACTCCCATAAGTATTGCTTGTGCATCACTGTCGGCTTGCATTTGCTGTTGCAATGGTGGCGGTGGCTGCTGCACCAACGGTGGCGGTGGTGGTTGGGGTGTTGGTAATACTGGCATCACTGGTATAACAGGCGGTGTTGGCGTAGGCGGTGGTATTGGCTCGATACTTTTATGTTTCGGTTGAGACATTTGCTGTTCAATATTCAAAGAACGTGATGGGTCCTTCAGATAGATAATAGGCTTTAGTTTGGGCAATTCGATATTTAACGTTTTGCACAGCACTTCAATTTCGAATTTTAAATTTAACTTTAGATCCGGTTCTTGGTGCAGTTCAGCCAGCACGTACATAATACCCATTGTCCAGGGATTTGGCGATTGAAATATTTTCGATTTCGATGATGACTCTAGAATTTTCGCCACAAATGGCACTACAAACAACAGTTCCTGTTGTCCTTTATGGTAGGCTTCTGCCAGCAGCGATTTCAAATCAAGATCTATGTGAAGTATAGGTTTACTGCGTCCAATAGTCATCATGCCCAGCCAGTGGCCCAAGTTCTTTAAAAGGCTGCGGTCGGAGAAATTCTGTACACCTTTGTCAGAACGCAGAAGTACTTTGATGTTTCGCAAAGTCTCTTTTGTGACAAAACGATTTATTTCACTATTTTTTAAAGCTTCGAGGAAGTTGAAATACAACGTATGGAAATTAAACTCCATGGAGGCACGTTTTAGCACAAGATACTGAGCTAGCCAAGGCCAGTACTCCTTGGTCATAATTTCTTTAATTTCCTCGCACTTTTGTGGTATATTCAGTTGACTCAGATTATTAAAGATAAAAGCCGTTTTATCCTGTATTGCTTCAGGCGGTACCGTCACTTTCTCCTCCTGATTGGCTACTAGCAGCGTGTCGATATTAGTTGCATTTGCAATGGATTTCATACGTGCTGCATGCGCCACAGCACTTTGTTTTTGTGTGGGTGTCGATGTATTCATACTGCCTAAAAGACAAAAAAAAAAAATTGTCATCACGTTGAGGTACAAATTATAACAACATTATATTAACTTACCTACAACCGAATTGTTACGAAATATTGTTAAGTCCATCACCGGTTGTGGCACACTGCCACTACTAGTCGATGCACTACCACCGCTATTTATTATCATTGCGATTTTATTCTGTGGCGGCTCCTGGCCATGTACTCCGTATTCAATAAACTGTATCAGATGTGCTGGAAAATCGGCAAAGTGAGGTATGGAGCGAATGTGTTCGCAGTACTTGTTGTAAGTGTGCAATCGTGTTTTAAATCGATCAAGCGCTGTTATACCAAAATAGTATAATTTAGAACCTTCAGGTTTCCGTAGTGCATCTAGTACACAACGCAGTGAAAGCCCCAGCGCTACAAAAGTGGGCACCAGATTTCTTTCAATTATGCCACCAAATAGCTGCGCCGTAATTTGCAGTTCTTTTTCAGGATAATGTGAAAAGAAGCGATACTCCTCAAAAAGATTACGTAGCATGCAAAGAAAAACTTCTTGTTCGCGACGGTTGTTTGATTCTTTAAAGCGTTGCAGTATATCCAGCACTTCGTCAATGGATAACGTGGGCCCTGGATGATGATTGTAGATGCGCTGAAAGTAAGAGTTGGCTTCGTCTTCAACTTCCTTGGAGACAGGCGCTTGCAGATCAGCCATAATTGGATTGTTGGGATTAGGTGGCGTTGGTGCAGGTTGAGCTGTTGAGGGCATAATGCGACCAAGATTGCCTACATTCGGTGGTGGTGGCGGAGCTTGCATTTGCATAGGGTTGAGCGTATACGGATTGCCAGGATTCATAAGACGCGACGGCGAGGCTGGCGTCGAAACCAAATTACCTATAAACAAGGAAAATTAAATTAATGAGTGTTTTTTATTACTAATCATATTATTTACCTAATACATTGTTAAAACTGAAACCACTATTTGGACCACCTAGATTCAGTCCTGCTATGTTATTTGTCATATTTGTCAGTTGATCCATGCTTGGAGCAAACATTTGTTGTGCGTTCAGATTATTTGAAAACGGTTGTTGCGGTGGCGGCGGTACTGATGGTAAAATGCCGCTTAAGTCCATACCACCACGGTGGCCTCTCAAAACGTTTTGTGGAGGCACTATACCCTGAGGTCCTGGTCCTGTCTGTTGTGCACGTGCTTTATTCGCTAGTATCGTGCAATTTGCAGACATTTGCATTATGACTTCGGCCATATCTGGCTGTATATTGCCGATACATGCCTGCAAGCAAGTCATCATTGTTGTGACTGTCTCAGGCAAGAGTTGAGATTGTTTGGGTGGCAGTTGATCGTCGGGTATTTTAGCATTCATTACTTGTGGACAGCGTCGTTGTAACACTTTAATCATTGCCTGTATAAAAGTTTCACCATGTTCACGTATCTTATCGCTTAACCATTTCTCAAGTTTTAAATATTCCCGTCTAGATGCTAAGCACGCCAAATCGATGATGAATAGAAAAGAACGTACGTTAAGTAACATAGACAATGCTTTTAAATCTTGCGCAAGATCAAGAATACGTGATAGTTTCACTTGGTCGTATTCAGTGCCACGCAAATACCATTCGGACATGGCGTGCATTATCATTGGACGCAACTGGAAGTTGACTGAACTCCAGGCACTTGCCAATATAACGCTTGAATTTGGATGATTGCCAAGAAACGTAGGTATTAATTGATTAAACATATCCTGTCGTAAAGCCGTCATAGGTGGATTTATATGTAGAAGCGCCAAAAACAGAACATCTGGGCAATTTTGCGCTGGAAACTTAAAGAGTTCGTGCA
This sequence comes from Stegana nigrithorax, assembly GCA_037044495.1. Classification (NCBI taxonomy): domain Eukaryota; kingdom Metazoa; phylum Arthropoda; class Insecta; order Diptera; family Drosophilidae; genus Stegana; species Stegana nigrithorax. The sequence goes on along the minus strand of JBAMBQ010005034.1, from coordinate 74,798 downwards.
CTTGTGAATAATAACCGTGGTCCGCCAAATGAAGCAGTAATTCAACCAAATGCAACGATTTCCAGGCACTAATTTCTTTATTTTCTGCGTCTGGTGCTGTTTTTAATACTTCTACAGGAGCCGCACTAAAGATATAATCCGCAAATGAAAACAAATCGGGATTTTTTAGCATTGTCGCAATAAGCGACAGCTGTCCCTCTGTATTCTTCCAATGGCGGTAAATGCATTCTGGATGTGGAAATAAAGCAGACTGTGTGCCGAGGCGGAATATGGTTAGCAGCAGATCCAATCCGATGCGATCTTTGAGAACAAACTCGGAATGATCAAGTTCTACAATGAGAAACAGACAAAATGCGTTTCCATTTGAAATTGATCTAAAAAGGTTTTAGACTTACCCATGCATATTTCTTTCCAGTTAAGTTGTGGCAGCAATTCCTTGAGTGCTTGTACAAATACGTCCGGCTTCCAAGTCTGTGTCGGATCGGAGCTTTCCTTTTTGTCTTTTTTTTCATTGTTGGCGGCAGCTTTATCGTTGGTGCTATTGTTTCCATCGTTGTTGTTGGTGGTATTCTGCTGCTGTTGTTGTTGGGACTGTTGTACAGTTGGCTGTCCGATAGCGCTTTGCGCATTGGGCCAGAAGTTGGCTGGTGTCGGCAAATTTACATTGCAATCGAGCAACGAAGAATGCCTTCGGCACATGAGACCAATAATTTTAGACACATCTTGTGCCTGCAGTTCGCGTGTCCCACCACAACGTAAATGGTTCTTACATTCATCAACACTCGACGTAAATTCATATCCGATTTCTAGGATTAAGTTAATCCAAGATGTGTCCATAATATTGGTTGTGACCTGTAAAAGTTTTAAACATAACATCAATATTAACTTTAGAGAGCGACTCGCCATTGCTGACGAATGGTTTGCATAGACTATCATTGATATGTTAACAAGAAACACCGTCAATAAGCAATACAAAACAGAATAACAATTATATCCAAAATCACTCTTGATAACGAAATCAAGACGAATTTTTTTTTCACCTGTTTTGAAAAAATCGCCTCGCATAAATTATCATAGATTTCCTCGATACCAATCTCATTCACAATATATAATTCTCCATTTGTATTGAAGTTCGTGTTACTGCTAGTCGTTGAAGCCGTCGTATTTTCTGCATCAGGGTTGTCGTTATTGTTGTCATACACCGTTTCTTTGCCTGCTGTAACAATTGCAGCCGGAACACGATACAGGAACGGAGCCAATATCAATGGTACCTCAGCACGCGGATATTCTAAGCGTAATTCTTTTAAGAACTGTCCTTTTAACTGCGGCGCCACGTAATCATCCAACGAAGTCAATAAAAACTGTAATACATAGACTGTTCTATCACTTAAGCCGCATGGAGTCACTTCCGTTGCGTTATCCTGGTCTAAATACAATTTGATAAGTTCGGGTAGTGTATGTCTAAGATTGTCATTTGCGTATTTTCGCAAATCACTTTGAGATGAGTGCGTTAGTGCCAAGGCTAGTATGCACTCACAAAGTTTATTAATGCCGGTTAATCTGGTAATTTGGCCAATAAGATGCGCTGTTGGTTTAAGTGACTGTACGGAAAGTTAAAGTAAAAGAATTTTTGAATAAATGAGTTGCTACTTGTAGGAGCATATGTTTAACTACCTTATGGGTTGGCAAGCACTGATCAAAAGCAAAACAAATGTTGGATACAACGGAAACACAATGTACTTGACGTTGCAATTGATCACTCAACAGTTTCCCCTGCAAATCGTCGCTAGATTGCTTTTTTTTGGTAAAGTTTATGATTGAGAAAAGACAACGTAGACTAGCACGCTCTGCTTCGACGCCGTTGGCTTCTATATACTAAAAAAAAAAATATAAATATATTTAATTAAAAAATATTTTTATAATTATCTAAGATCTTGTTCATGGTGTTAATAGAAAAAAAAATGTAATATATAAAATTATGTTATGCCGCTGGCATTTATGTACTTGATAAAAAACTATATTTTGACGCCCAAAAAAAGGATATTTTTATTTAATGCCACAAACAAACTATAATTTATTTACTTTAATACAAGCAATGCTTTGAATTTAGTGAAAATATTGTCACTGTCAGACGGCATATTTTAGACGAAGTGAACCTATGCCAATTTCTTATTTTGTTACCTCCCAATGAACCCTTCTTTATTATCCTTTACAACAATATATTTAAAAAAAGGAAATCATTTTAGTTTTATATTTCTAGAAAAACATTCTCGTTGTGTGACGCCAATTCTTGTATATGAGTAAGAGGGAAGAATGAAAAGCGAGATAGAAATATGCAACAGTCTTTAAAACTTTCGACAACCTCTAAAGGTAACGAACGAATTTTTTATACGATATGACTGACAAAATATCATATTTCCCGTTACTTAAACCGTCATATTAAATTAATGTTTATTTTAGCATTCGAATTTCAAAAAAAATTTATGTTTGAACTACCATTAGTGAATTTACAATTCCAATGAAAGCAAGGAAAAAAAAAGTTCATTTTTAACGAAACTCCACGAGGGAGCGAGACAACAGCTCTATACAACACAGCAAGCAGCAGCTGCAAACAAAAAAAAAATTGAAAGAAAATTTGCCTACTCGCACGATGAACTTTAAATGCATACGAATATCAATATGTAATTGCTTTACTTTTTTTTGTTGCACTTTTATATTTAATATTACTGCAGGGTTTTTTATCCAAAATCAACAAGATTTAAAATGAGAACAGCTTGTTGTTGGTTTGCAAAATATCGAACAACACAGTACTTTACTCTCGTTTGCACCAATATTAAACACAAATTTTAACACTATTTTTTAGTTATTTGTATGTCACTTTTGTGTACAATAATATTGCAATACGTTTAACTTTTTCTTGTTTAACAGAACTTTACACTTAAAAATATCATTGAAAATTTTTTTATTAACGGCACGATTGTGCATAAAAATTTTCGTTTACAAACTGTAATGGCGTCTTGGCGAGAAATGGTTGGTTTTGCAAAAGTGCTGTGTATGTGTGCACAGAAGGAAGAAGAAACGAAACAGCTAGACTTAACGAAACCGTAACTTGACGAAATACCAATTGGTGCAACACTAATAGGCAGTGTTGTCAATGTTGTGATAAAATTTTCTCATTTGATTCATAATCCGTAAGAATTATTCAAAATTATAATAAAAATTCTATAATTAGTTAAATATGCAACTATTTGATAAATTAATCCACTTATTGTAAAGATTCAAAATGCCTAATCAACAGTAATAACCCAAAGGCTCCTTAGGAGATGAGTGAAATTCATTTTTTTAAACAGAATTTTCTGCCGCAATTGTATGCATAAGAGAAACAATATATACTTTGATCTTAGTCATGACCTCAATTAATCATTATATGAGGGCAGTTTGATAAGTCAGAGAATTTTTGAATTTCCTGTAATAAATGCAATACTGTTCCGGTCAACCTCCATCTATTAATAGACTACTATAAAAGTTTGAGCATAACAATAAAACTTAACATAGTGTGTAAATTTTGGTTTAATCATGCCGGAGCGCCAGCTATCAACCAACAATAACAACGGGTACTTAACAAAACGACGTCTAAACAACAATAGAGAACGGCTCTCGTTTCTTGCACCAAGCAAAGAGAAAGCAAGTTTTTGCTCCTCAACTTTATTATGCCCTACGGCAACAAATAGTGCTATAGATGATACCAACTCGCAACCTTGGAGCTCACAGTGTGTCTCGCTTTCGACGCTATTTCTGAATATATAACATTTCCCAAGACTCCCAGCACAACAACTACAACATCAAGACAGGTAAAATGTGCGTTGTGTTCTGGTAGCCACACGTTTAACGTTTTCCTGCTATTCAATTCTAACAGATAAAGCATCTTATATAACAAATATAAGTAACAACCGTATGCGAGCAGACTCACCTACTCTCCAAAACTTCTCTTCATAATCCTTCTGAATTACAATTGAAGGACATGATAAAGCAATTAGTTCACCAAATATTAAACATGATGACTACAATAAACATACCACTATCCACTTTAGGTAAACAAAATGGACAGTAGCTTAAATTTTGCTATATAGAATGCAACTGATTTATTCAACCGCATACTTGGAAAGCATATCAACATATCCAAAGTTCTGTCGCCACTTTGTGTTTCATCGACCACACAGAAAACACGTAATAATCTTTATCGTTACGACATTCATACGACGGCCGCTTGTATTCATTACACTTTATGTATTAGAATAATGTAGCATAAGCATATTTCGTTTTTATATGTACTTCCTATGTAATTCGGATAACTCTAAGCTTAGCTATAATATAAAAAAAATATCACACAGAGCAAATAAGCCTTTAACCTGATATAAGCAAATTATCTGAAAAATTATTGTTTACAATAATTAAACCCATACTAGATAAAAAGAAAGCCATCCCTGATCATCAGTTTGGATTAAGACAAAAGCAATTATCTATATGTATATCAGATACAGAGTTACCCACAGAATAATCAGCGAATTCGACTCAAAAAATTCAATGAAGGAGTTTACCTAAATATAGAAGAAGCTTTCGAAAACGTGTGGCACAAGGGGCTGATTTACAAACTAAATGAACTGCTGCCCCGAAACATATCACAACTCCTAAAAAGTTACATAATAGCACGAAAATTCTTCGTAAAACGTAACGATAGTACAATGTATATCAGTAACCGATGACAAAGACACTATAATTTGCTAACGACATAATAATACTTTGTGTAAACGAACATCTACCGATAGATATCAACAAAATGCAAGTTTTTTTAGACACAACAATAAAATGGTTTAAATACTGGAACATCGAAGTAACTGAACTTAAAACTCAGCAACTTAATCACGACGAAAAAAACTTCACACCAATAAATATCAAAATAAACGAGATCGATATGACAATACGCACAGAAGTTAAATGTCTTGGTATATATCTGAACAATAAAATTACATGAAAGCATCACATTAAAATAAAAAAATTATATGTGGAGTTCACAAACGGCCGAAGTGAAACCTATTGAGAATGAGACGAACAAAGTTTATTTAATAAAATATTAGTACCAAGTTTATTATTATTCAGGCTTAAAAAATCAAATTTGATTATGACAAAATTTAGTTCTACATTGAATTGGTTTCTATTAATTCAAAACAACTTAAAAAGGTTCTTGCATTGGTTTCCATTGGTTTTTGGTTTAAGTAAATTTCTGTTTAATTTCTAATTACTCAATACACCAGCTGAGTGTGCAACCTGTTCACTTTATAATATGGTACAACACAAAATTCTCCATTTTCACGTTATGTTTAACACTGAAATGCGTGATTTCAGCGTTGAATACACTGATATACTTCTGACGTCATATCGCTAGTCAGTAATTTTCGAGAGCGAAAAAGGCCCAAATGGCGCCACCTTTATTGCTTACACGATGCTTAGGTTGACTCATTCATTTTTATGGTAATTATAAATTATTTATAATAAATGTTAAATGACAGTGTAGGCAAACATTCTAATCATGAAATGGTAACAATTGCGGCGACTCATGTTATAATTTAATCGAATACTTGAAGTTTTTTGGTTTTTTAATCCGTCGCTTTGTTTTTAAATACTAAAACAAAAAATTTAAAAAAAAAACCACTCACATTCATATTGCAATCCTGTAAATCGTATATCGAATAAACGAATAGAGATTTGGAAATTTTATATTTTGACAAGATTTTTTTAAAGATAAGTTTATATTTCCCAAACAATAAATTATCGGCTCACTTTATGTGAAATTTTATAATTTTTAATTTTATTTTTGAAGAAAAAAATATGTAATGCAAATACATGGAGTTAATGTTTGGTTATTTATGTTTAAATTAAAAAAAGCTACAACCATTCTATTGAAATTATTGAAGTAGTGAACTGCTGATAGTGTAGCAAAATCAAAACTATAACCAGCTGGGTTTTAACACATTAATCTTTAATACAATAATCCTAATATGTAAACAATTTATTCTTTTGGTTTGTGGCTTGGCATTTTATGCCATTGGTACAATTTCGGTTTAAACTTTAATTTTACGACAAACATAATAATAATTTTTTGGAAGTAAATAATTGGTAAAGTTCTAACTCCTCTAGGTAGAAGACTTTTTTGTTTAATTATCATGTTTTACAACACTGATTTTTGAAAGTATTCTGATATGTCACTCTGCAGCATGAACTGCGAAAATTCCTGCAACTAGTGCAAATTTACAGCTGCACTTGTTACAACAATGGAAGTTGAGCAAGGAAAGTGAAATTTTTTATTTTATAATAGTAGTTGTTTAATGACTTTTAAATTATTCTAGGGCAGATATTTTTCTGTAATCATAAGATATTAATGATTCTCTTCATATATATCTTTTTTTGGATGTAATTATTTGTAAGAAAATTGTCTGTTTTTATCTTTGACAACAACAGGATTCAGTAAAGCTTCCATTGTTATTTGAAAATATATACTGCACGAACGTTCCGAATGACAAATATGACTAACAAATGTAACGATTCGATTCAGTTTCAAATTTGGTGGATATGTTATCGATATATTTAATTTTCAATTAGCTGATTTTGTTTTGAATTTACTTTTAAAATCGCACACAAATCAGCTATCTATCGCTAACATGAAGGGTTGCACAAAAAGGTACTGAGTTGCAAAAAAAGGCAGAAGGTGCATTCGGGATTTTTGATTTAAACCAGAGCATGGTATAATGCTCGAAACAGATAGACGTTTTTTTCGCATGCGTTTACACAGCTGAGATTAATGATGCGTCAATTTTTGACATGCGTTCGGAACTTGTTGAATCGTGCCAAGATTGTTCAAAAAATTTGTAAAAATGGATGCTCAATGCAGAAAGAAATTAAAATTAGCTGTTTTACTGTTAGTACTTGTAACCAATAAAACAAACTAAAATCCTTCAAGAATTTCTTTTCGCTGACGAACTCTGAGTTTTACTTGATCCAGATTGTTATGTAGGAAACAGCTGATTGTGGACTCTTGGTTGGCATCTCGAAAAGCGCAGACGCAAATTACCTGTCAGTTTAATACACATTTTTTTCACCCCGCACGTCTGTTTTAGCGGTAAGTATCGTTTTGCGCTTTATATGAACGTTAATGCAGTGTCATAGTCCATGTCGAAGTCTCCTAATTTGCATAAATGGGAAACCGGGAGTGATCAAATCAATCGTTCAGGAATCAAATCTGGTTTTGGAGCGCGTACTTGAATCCATTTAAAGTTGAAAACATCGGAACTATTTGTTTCAAGGAAACGTGACAAGTGTTAAAACCCATGCTAAATCTAAAGCGAGGTTGGAAAATTCACTTGACAGAATAGTGGAACAATTGGAAACAATACTTTTCAGACTTTTTCGTCCACAACGTCTCACAGATATCACATGCAAGTCCAAAATTGTTGTCTAAAAAATGTACTTTAAATTTCGCTTGAGTTAGTGTTTATTGTTGTTGAGTTTCATGCTTCGTTGTCAGTAGAAATGCTCCCTGATTCATTATTTTACAAAAAAAATCACAACTTTAACTTATTTTCATTGTAATCCTTCAGCACTTCTGCTCATATGTAGAAAATTATAACAGAAATATACATACCAAGCTCTGCTTTTTTAGATTAAACTATACTGATTCGGACTGACATTTCAGCAATACTTAGAACATTGTCAGATAACGGCTATGCTTGGCATATTACACACATTTAAGTTACATTTAATATTTTTTCATAGTAAATTTTGCAAAAATTTTTAAAAATAATAAATTTTATTTAAATGTAAGTAAATAAAACCATGCATTTTCAATATTTTCATATGTCCCCAACAAGGGGGGCTGCACTATAGTTCCAGTGAAAAAAAATTTTTTTTTTTGGCATAAATTCGAGGAATACAGCTGGAGACTTGAAAATTGGCAGAATAGAATTGAATATAGAAAAAGTTTATATATATGTATATAAGTATATACATTTTATAATTTCGAGAAAACTTATACAAATTGAACGAAATGTTTAAACCAACTATATTTTTATATTTTCATTATTAACATTCAACATCTTTGCTCCATGTGCATTTATTGCCTATTAAAGTATTCAACACCTTTCCTTCATCTTGCCTGAAAAAAATCGTGATTATGCGGATTCAGACAAAAGCGGAAAAAAAATAAAGTAGATAATCATATAGAAACCCTTTAATGAAAAATATTATATTATATTATATATCTTATCATCATAGAATGTTTATACCCTGTATCAAAAAATGGTAAAGGGTATATTAAAGTTATGCAAATGTAGGTAACAGGCAGACCCTACAAAGTGTATATTCTTGATCAGCATCGAAAGACGAGTCGATCTAGGCATTTCCGTCTGTCTTTATGAACACACGGTTCTCGGAAACGATTAGACACACAATCACCAAATTGCACGAAGACTCTCCTAATCCATAGGCATAATGAGTTTACTTTGGTTCTTCGATAATTAATATATAACATATAGCTGCCATAAAAACGATCAACCGAAAAACCACATTCATTAATTAAAAATCCGTTTCTTTTTTAAGATATCGTAACGAAATTTCGGTTTTAATAGTTTTGGGCAATTTCCAATTATATGTCTCAATAATATATATATCGGTTCACTATATCATATAGCTGCCATAGAAACGATCGGCCCAAAAACAGCATTTACAGAGTAAAACTTTTTTGTTTATGAATATATGGTTAACAAATTTCGGATTTAGTAATTTTCGATCAAATCTAATCGTATACCTAAACATGATTGTCATTTTACTTCTACATATAGCTGCCATAGGAACGATCTGCCGAAAACAAACATTTATTAAAGGGAAAAAAAAATTATTGAATTGTGAATTGGGTACAGAGGGTGCCCCGACTATAGCCCTGCATTTCTAATTTTTATATGGTTTAATCTATGACGTATTAAATGATACAATGTTTTTACCCCGAAGGGAAAACTGTACTGTACTGAAGTGAGTGTTTTTTTATACCGTTAAGAGCATTAACGTATTAACCAGACTGTATGCATTTGTTTATACCCTGTACCAAAAAATGGTAAAGGGTATATTAAAGTTGTGCAAATGTATGTAACAGGCAGAAGGAGGCGTGGCAGACCCCACAAAGTATATATATTCTTGATCAGCATCGAAAGGCGAGTCGATATAGCCATGTCCGTCTGTCCGTCTGTCCGTATGAACGCAAGGATCTCGAAAACGGTAAGACCTACAATCACCAAATTTGGCACGAAGACTCTGCCAATCCATAGGCATAACGAGTTTATTTTTTTTTTTCGATATTCGACCTATAACATATAGCTGCCATAGGAACGATCGGGTGAAACCCTACATTTAGTAACAAAAACCCTTTTGTTTTTCAAGATATCTGCACCAAATTTTGGATTTAACAGTTTTAGCTAATGCCCAATTACATATCTCAATATAATATATATCGGTTCACTATATCATATAGCTGCCATAGGAACGATCGGCCAAAAAACAACGTTTACTGAGAAAAACTTTTTTGTATATTGAGCAATCGTTATCAAATTTTGGATTTACTAATTCTAAGTAATGTCCAATAATATTCCCGAATATTATAAATATCCGTTTACTATAACATATAGCTGCCATAGGAAGGATCGGCCGAAAAACAACATTTACTGAGAAAAACTTTTTTGTTTATTAAGATATCGTTACCAAATTTTGGATTTATTGATTCTAAGTAAATTCAAATCATATTCCTAAATATGATTAATATCGGTGCACTATAACATATAGATGCCATAGGAACGATCGGCCGAAAAATGGCTTTTACAAAATAAAAAATTTTTTTTTCTTGAGATATCCTTACATAATGAATACAAAATATTAAAGCAACAAAAAAATATATTAAGTTTTGGCTTCGGTACAGGGTTTTCTATAGTCGGTTACGCCCGACTATAGCCCTGCCTTTCTAGTTTTCTTTTCGATTTGTGATCTCACATACACTAAAAAAATTTTCTCACAAAGGAAGCCAGATCGACAAACGGAAAATCTCTTCTTTTATTTTTATTTAGTTTATTTAAGAAAAATGTTCCTTGCCAAATTAACTCCATAGAAAAACATTCAATAACAAAAGAGGTAATTTTTAATGAAAACTTACCTCAGTTAAGTCTTCGGTGGATCTAGCTACGTTAAACTTGTTTAAACGTTTAGCCAAACTAGCAATCAGTTCATCCACTGATTCCCATACAAGGCTCATAATTCTGATAATTAATTCCACATTGAGTAGTGATAACACAGAAAATGTTTGTAGTATTCTTTTTGATTTCGTTTCCAGATAGGCTTCATTAATATCAATTCGTAACAATCAATTTTTTGAAATAATGTTTGCAAAGCTTGGACGGAGACAGTGGGTGTTCAGAGCAACGCTGCTATATTGTTTGAAAGCTAGTTAATTTCTTTGTCTGAATTAATATTTCTGAAAATTGCGTTGCAATTTAGTTCGTTACAATTTTTTTGAACGTGAGATAAGGATTTATATATGCAAGACGTATGAAACAATATTTAAATATATGCGTTTTAATGCTGGCCACTCGATCTTTGTCGATTAACTACAATTTTGCTTACGCATGCACTTTTTTATTTTTGCGCGACTTTTAATGTTTATGTTCGTATTTGATCCGTTTTGGTCTTTTGTTTTCTTTTTCTTTTTTGTTCCATTTAAAGCTGGCCCCCCTTAGGGGCCAACGCTTTTTATCTATTAAAAGGCATGCAAACTCGTCACCGCATTAATCAAAGATAGCTATTATTTTTGGATTTTCTATTGGCGAATGATTTTAGCAGTGATTTTATTGTTATTTTTGCCGTCACAGTCGACGTCAATTGCCGCTGCTTTCTTCCTCTTCTTTTGCTACTGCCAACACGTAATGAGCTCTGCGCGCACATATACTCACACATTCAAAACACAGAGCGAAAAAATATAACAACTTAATCCCACTTAGATAAGACAAGTTTGCAAACAATTTAAAATTTAGTAGGATCAAAACTTGAAAATCACACTAGCAATTTTACTGTTTTGCCAAAAAAAAATCGTCTCGACTATCCCAGTTATCTCAAAAAAAAAGCCGAAGTTCGGATTTCGTTCAGTACGTCTGTCGACGTTTTCTACTTAATGGCAACCAGAGTTGCCAGTGATCCACAATCAAGAAAGTACAAGCCCTAGATTATATCTAGTGGATTGTTGCATGCAAAAACTTTCTTGAGTACCAGGGCAGCCTAGTCACACTAATTAATGTGCTATCAGTCCTAATTTCATACCATATTTGGAATGACTAAGCAGTTATGTCAGAAGTGTTATGTCAACAATATAGAAAAGAAGAGAGAAATAATTGAAAATGTTCAAGATGCCTTTGAGGATATATCGCATTTGGATATTCGAGTAAAATGATTAAAACTACAATTTTGTTAAATATTAAACTTATATTATATTAATTAGAATTATAAGAAATAATTTTAATTGCATTCGAACAATTTTTTAATTACAGTGTTTTACTTTAAAAATAAGTAAATATATTTGATTTAATATTAAACTTTTTTTAGTATTGTATTTTGCGATTCGTAGAATTGAGTCGAATTTTAATTTTATGTTATTTTTCTTTCCCTCTTCAAAAAGTTCTCGTTAGACCCCAAGGGGTGTAAATTTTGGCAGACTGAAAGCAGTGACGAGCAACTGTTATAAGTTTATTAAGAATATCCACAGCTAAGCAAAAAACAAAACCTTTAAAGTGGAAAACAACTCTGTTGTTTTATATACAGACAAATTTTCTGCAGATTTGCTTTTTTTGCTACGACGTGAAAACCCTTATTGTTTTAATATATAGAAAATTTAATAATTTTATTTGCATAATTTTTCATTTAAATTGCTTTATCTTTATAATTTTTTAATGTTCAAAATTACTCGTGATCTTTTTGATAGTTAACTGCGTCAGGTACGCCTATGAGGTCTTTCACATAATAAGAATGTTCTCGATGTTGTGGACTTCTTTTGCGGAAGTATGTGCATATACATAAGAACGTCCATTTACGGATTTATTCTCACGCTGTCACAAAAAAGTCGTAAATCATTTCAGTCGTAGATCATGTGTCTATTGGTATTCTCGCACAAGCGGTCATTGAATAAAAGGTTTAGTGTTGAAAAAAAACTCTTTTGTGTGTTAAAAGACTCTAACCTTCAAAGTGACTGAGAAAATCCTTCTTCTTTACTATTTAAATATGGAAAAAAGCGCTAAAGTAAGTACTTCGTGGTTTTATTTATGATTTGAAAGATTAATAAATGATTTTTATATTTTTCCTTGGCAAAATAAAGATGAGCGCACAACACAAGAAAACCTGCACTAGCTGTGGCGTACTGCAACAAACATGCGGAGATTTAAATGGCCTGAAGGACTCAACATGGTTAGCGACGTAGCGGAAAGAGGTAAGTTATAAAAATATTGTTGGGTTTTCGCATCTAAATTTTTTTTTCTTTCCTTTTTATTTGCCATCAGTCTTATCAGGACTATAATCAAATTTTATATCGTATTTAAATAAATAAAATTGTGTATTTCAGAGTCTATCACATTGGAAACATTTCTTGCGTTCTTGTGAACTCAAATCTCAGGTGCAAACAAAGTTGCCTGGTGGAGGAGCACCACCAACTGAAATCAAAGAGTTTTAGCATCAGACCAGTCGCTGCTGCAGTTGAAGGCATAACATATATCCCATCTTTTGGATTTAAGGTAAGTGTAGACATTATTATAAAATTATATGCGTAAAACATTTTTTTTTTATTAGCTTACACCAAAATCGGACTTCATCTCGCAGCCGTCTCTTTTATGCAGCATGTCGTTCGCATCGCCACTGCCGTCAACTTTTGCAGCTCGATATAAGACACAGAGTTGGAAAAGTGCCACATGGAGCTTTTTTTGGACTCTATTAAAGCCGTGCCGCAAACTTATTAATTAATTAGTAAAATATGATAAATTTCTTCTCACAATTCCGCGCACAAAGTCAAAATCATATTTTTTGTTTCTCGAAAGTATATATTCATTTCACTTAACTATGTGCATTTTTTAACAGTGGTGGGATTAAGTTACTATGAATACTACTGCTATATCTAGTAATTTGTTTAATGACTATTTTACTTCCAGTTGGTATCAAATAAGGTCGATTGGTTGGTTTCTTTATAGCCTCCATGATATTGGCAACTTTTCCATCGGTAATATATTTATCTCGTTGTTCTGGTGCCATTGGATGATGGTTTTGATGTCATCTGCTGATTTTCTGTATATCTTCGTCTATCGTTAGGATATGCAGTTCTCTATGTAGTTCTTGTTTTGGTGTGTACCATGGTTGAGTGCTTCTCTGTGAATCCAATCCTTGCCTGGTTTTGGTATCGATATTATTGTGGATATTTTCCAAAGTTTTGGGGAAATGAGTGGTTCTAAATATTGCGTGATAGATATTACGTATGTATTGTTTTCCAATCGTCGGCAGCTCTTTTAAAATTCTACCCGTGATCTGGCCGTACGCCCTGCCTTCTTTTGTTTAATATATTTAGTTAGGTACTTATCGATGTCTCTTATTGTTATAAGATTAAGTTTTAGGTGTCTTCTTGGTCTGCTACTTGTTGGTAGCGTAGTATTGCTTAATTGGCTGTCTTAGAAAACATCTTCAAAGTAATCAGCTAGCATTGTCGCTTCTTTTATGTTAGTACGCACACAGTTCCCGTCATTTTTTTGATTAGCGGCACATGTAACGTTTTATTTAGTAGCTTTTTAGTCGTTTTCCACAATGAATAATTTGCGTCAGAGGTTACAGTCAGGTTTTCATTTGGTTAGATATTAATGTGTTATTGTTTATTTTTATCTGACTGTAGAGAAAGAAAATTAAGACATAATTAACATGATAGTCCCAAAGATAAATATTCATTAATTGAATGTAGTCTTTTTTGAAACGATCACTTCAAATTAAACTTTATTGTATTTTTGATTAAGATTACTGATCCTGCATGACTTGTTCCGTCGGTCGGTGTTTATTATTTTATAGCTTGGAGTTTTTATTCTATGTTTCTACGTTAGGTGCGTTTCTGATATATGTAAGTGCTAATCTATATTGTTATCGTTTATAAACTATTTTAATTCAAGTTCGCGGTTGAATAAATTTATTTAAATGTGAGATTTCAGCGTTGGCTACACTAATTTCCTGTTGACGTCATATCGTGAGAATGGTCCGATTTCGAGAGAGAAAAAGGCCCAAAAGGCGCCACCTTCTATTTATTACACCATGATGCCAAATAATGATTAATTTAACAGTTCTTATTGACTGAGGTCTTTGGAAAAAAACCACCCCTTTGTCATTCACTGACAGTTGGAAAAAGCTGAAACAACATTGCAAATAATATTCGGCTAAACTATTTTGTGACTAAGAAGCTTTAATAATTAACAACAAATTAATAAAAAATTGTTTTGCTTAGTTGCTAGATATAATTAAAAAAAGAGAAAAGTTAAATTGTTACACAAAATAACGGTAGGTGGGTAAGCAAATAACAGTACTTTGTAAATGACTTGTGTATACCTACACATTACCGAAACCATTTATTATATCTCACTCGCGCTTACGCTACGGACGCTTGCAAATGTGTTTTTTGTAAACCACAGAAAAATCGAAGAAAAAAAAGAAATAATGAATCAAACAGAATATGCGACATTTCCGAAAAAAGATTTTACCGACTGCTGCAAAAATAATTGCATTTTAAAAAATGAAATTAATCCAATTGAGCAAGATATAATCCTTGTTGATGATGATTATGAAGGTCGGCAGCGTTTAATGCAACAACAACAACAAGAGCAAACTATTATTTTTAACAGCTGTGAAAACAAAAATAGTAAGATAAACAAGAATAATAAGAACAGCAGCATTAAATCGGAGGACGATATCACATTTTTTTCGCCATTAAAAGCAGCTATTGTGGCAAATCCAAGCACGACGCTCATGCCAATCACAGTTAACTGCATGACTTTCTTAGATACATTGCAGGAAAAGCATATAATAAACTCACAGCTGGAAGCGCATCCACAAAAATCAAGAGCAGGCGACGGCGATAACTATGAATTAGGAGTTATTCCAAATGGTGCTAGCCAAGTGATTAGTAATAGATTGAAGACAAGCGAACATACGTTGAATCTTTCAACAGCCGCTGGTGTGTCACAATACGATTACGATGATGCTTTACAACGTGAACCGCTCAGTGAACGTTGGTCTCCGTTGGGAGCTAATTATGACGATATGATTAGTCCGTCGTTGCAGCCGTTTAGTCCTGAGTCTGAATTTCATCTGGTTACCAATTCAGATAGTCATTTGCTCGATAAGGAGCAGCTGGCCAATGACAACGCTAACGAGCTGGCGCGCTTACGTAAAATTGAGGAGGAGCAAGAACTGCTGACATCATCTCTAATGGCGTTGACGTCACATTTTGCGCAAGTTCAATTGCGTGTCCGACAAATTGTTGAAGCACCTACACAGGAACGCGATCAATTGCTAAAGGATCTCGAAAATTTTGCATTTCAGGGCATACCGGAGGTAAGTTGCATTGTTTTATATGAGCTTTTTGGTATTTTTTTTAATGAACTGTTGAAAAAATGGTGACAGTCCACAGTAATAACTACTGGGCTACGTTATAGCGAAGGTGTTCCACAGACGCCGAATACGCCCGATAAGCTTGCATGTAACAAAGCACAGTGTGCGCAGATCGACCAGATGAAGAGTCAGTTGAATGAACTGGAGCAGTTGGCATTCGAGTCCGGTGCATCTATTTTGCCGCAACAAGCAACGCTTGAAAAGCAAAAGATTATAATCGACGAGCTTAATAAGAAACTAAATTTGCAGGTAAACGAGTCACAGCTGCCAGAGCTTAGCGCTGAGCAGCTCAAGAATCAGGTGGACAGCGCCATTGATGAGTTTGTGGGACCGCTTAAGATGAAGGAGCAACTGGTGGCGCAATTAAAGACTCAGATATCCGATTTAGAGCGCTTTATAGCGTTCTTACAATGCGATTCGGATGATAGCAAACTGAGATTTCTCAGTGGTATGGGTAGCGTCGGTGGTGGCGTTGACAATGATAAATTCTATGAGGCGTACAATAGCTATTCAGCCAAGAAAAAGAAAAAGCAAAAACAGTTGCAGCAACTACAACTGCAGCAGCAGAGTCAAAGCAACCCAATTGAAAGTAAACCAAACTGCAATGAGGTAGATAACTCGGAAACGTTGACTACTTTATACAATACTAGTCTTAATGTTGAGCCAAAACTAATGTTG
Organism: Stegana nigrithorax; assembly: GCA_037044495.1. Classification (NCBI taxonomy): domain Eukaryota; kingdom Metazoa; phylum Arthropoda; class Insecta; order Diptera; family Drosophilidae; genus Stegana; species Stegana nigrithorax. The sequence continues at coordinate 58,358 of JBAMBQ010005034.1, read as the reverse complement.
TCCGCAACAACAGCAAGTAATGGCAGCAGGATGAGAGAGAGCATAAATAATAAAGCATATGGGCTGCTCGACAAGGCATCCTTGTTGATGCAAATGTTCGCTAGTACACACTTTGTTCATGCGAAAAGCGAATATTTTCAAAAGAACTCTCTCAAAAAAACTTCCAAGGGCAACCATTGGGGTGATTTGCGGGCACAACTCGAGGTTGACATACAGGAAGTTGCCTCGCTAGCGGCCACCTTATGTTGCGATCGTGAGAAATTAGCACTTGTGAAGCTCGCGCAGAAGAAAAAATGTCAAACGACAGAGGCGCGACATAACATCTGTAAAACAACAAGAACAAAGACCGTGGAAATTTCATTGCAGCAACAGCAAGCTCTGGCACCGTACAATATTAATGACTCAGACGCCTTTGCCGCCGACACTAGTAGAAACACGTTCGACTCAGATGGGAATGCAATTGCCATGTGTAGCGCGGCTGCACGACGTGTGGTACATATGCGGGGTGACTCGATAGCGACCATTAGTCAAGAACTCACACAGGTGGTGCGGAAAAATTTTGCCAAGACTCTGCAGCAGTTGCTTCAGCACGGCCTGCGCGTGGAAAGAGAATCATCAACATCGAGTTTAATTAAGCCTTTTATGCGTTGTTTTAATCCAATGCCCCACTCGCCACCGCCGTCATCATCTTCGTCTACTGCTTTACCATCACCGGAAGCATTTGCAGTAGGTCAACGTGTCGATGGCATACATCAAACATCGTTTCTGGCTGCACATATGTCTGGTCTATATGGAAGAGAGGCGACTGCCAATTACGATGATGTCTCTCGTTCGAGCATTTTTGGTAGTGGCCGTCCAATGCACGCCTGGGAATTGATATTGGAGTACTACTACCTGAAGCACGGAGAAGAGTATAACAATAGACCAGCACGTAAGCTTTCACAAAGTTTCAACCTGGATATTGTCGAGGCGCATGCGGTGACTGCTAAGCAAAGTCTGCTTTGCTCAATCGGTATGATTGTGTCCATGCATCGACCGTACAAGCGCAGCTTTAATGCGCACTTTAAGGCATTTATTTGTGCGGGTCTTAAGTAAGTAGGCAACGTTTTAAGCAATCGCATGCACTAATATTTGTTCCCCGTACAATTTCAGCGCTCATCTACTTGTGGAGTGGTTAAATATAATACTGAGCTGCAAAGAGTTGATCGATGTCTATTATGCTCCGAATAGTTATGTTGCACGCACTGGCTTCCGGGACTCTTTGCGTTCGATTGATGTACTAACCAAGTATGACTACGATCTGCCTGTTGACCTGGCCGTTCGTCACTTTAAAAATCTTTAAATCTGTGCATGCCTGCTTGAATGTGCATATATGTAATTGAGGTTTGTGGGATTTCATTTGCACTTTAACACAATGACACGCAACGAAATAGTTTTTTATAATGTATTTTTGCGATTATATGTTTTATTGTTATATGCGTGTATTTACTCTATTACGCCTAGTCAAATTTTTTTAAAGAAACGAATTATTTTCTTTAACAGTGATCAATTTCCTAACCAAATACAAAAGACAAATACGTACATGCAACAATTATAGTCTAGTTGAATTCCTTTATGTATGTATGTACATATGTCCAAACAACAAATCTTGTCGTTTGCACACACAGGCATATCATATCTACATATAAATACCTTACGCCCACACACAGGCAAACGGCAGCCGTAGGCTGAGCCCACAACGCAAGAATTTACTCTGCGCAGAACACAATTGCACCCAAGTGACCATCTGCTCTGCACTCTGAAGTTCGTTCGCTGCTTTCCCACGCTTCGCTTTCTGCTGGCGGCAAAAACCTTAAATCGAATTATTATACCGAAACGTATACTGTCTAACTGGTGCAGCTTCTCCTTTAGCCATAGAAAATGAAAAAAAATTTAATTCCGCAGTGCTCTTATTCACAACATTTTAAACAAGCAAATTCAGTGTGTTTACCGCAGTTAAAGGGGGATGTAACTGTTTATCATTTGCCTATTTATATATAATACATAGATAAAAGAAAGTTGTGTTAGTTGCACTATTTGTGTTAAGAACGGCTGAACCAATTTTTATAATTTTATCGAATCTCATTATCATAAAAAATCATAAAAATTAGTCCAGTCATTCTTAATTTATAAATAGTGTAACTAACACGACTTTCCAGATGTTGATCCACTAATATAGTTTATTTTATTGTTTGGATGTTTTTAAGTCACACGCTGCTAAGCAACGAACAATCATAACAATTTTTAACTTGTTTCTTGAGAGAGTTGGCAAACTCTAATTTCAAATTTGTAAGAAAATACGATTACTTAGTATTTGTGATTTTTGATCGGTAGAGTGAACTTTGATTACAAAAAACTGCTGTTCGACAAACTGAAGATAATAAAAAACTAATTCCTGATCACCAAATTGATTTCCGCCAAAAACATTCGAAAATATAGCATACACATCGAGTCACCAATAAAATTTTATTTAAAAGCATTTGACAAAGTATGGCACAAATGCCTTCTACACAAACTTAATAACCTGCTTACAAAAAACTATTTTGAAATTTTTAACAGTTACCTCATCGATCGACACTTCTAGGTAAAATTTAATGGCCTGCGTAAAATTAGAGCCGGTATCCCTCAAGACAGCATGCTTGGTCTGTTACTCTATACTCTCTACACATCAGACATCCCTGTACTTAGACAAAACAACACGATGATAACAACTTCTGTCGACGAAAGAATTCTTCTTTGAGTTGACCTCATTATATTGTAATAAAAAATATATCACCACTTACTTAAATAACAAGACAAAATGTGTATATATATGTATGTAAACATAAATGTTATATGCTCTTTAGATATAACATAAGTCCCTTTATTATATTTTAAAAATGTATAAACTTAGATAAGACAAAATATTCAAACCTTGGGAAATAAACAAAAAAACAAAAAAAAGAAATCGCGGGTGGAGATCGATATCCAAACATAATTGTGAAAGGATTTAATAAAATCATTTAGAATAATACATATTTATATATTAGCGAATGGGCCAATGTTAGCTGCTCTGGCCATCAAAGCCGGAATATTAGTCTGTTCGTAGCTGCCGCTGAAGTATTGCGCAAAAGGACCCGAGGCGAAAATACCGACATCGTCACCGCCATGAGTCTCTGCGTCGAGTGGTACCAATGTCATATACTCGAAATCAGCATCGTGTGTGCTTTTCTCTGTGATAAGTTTGCGTCCATCAGTTTTGGAATAAGTGTTATGATAGCCTGGACCATTAGCGTAGGAGAGTATTGTATATGGTATGCCGTCATCGGCAGGTATTTCAGCCACACCGGTTATGTCCTCATTCCGGTACTACGAAAATGTGAGAAGGGTTAACATATGTTTATTTGTGTGAGCATAAATCGAAAGTTATATACCGGATAGCCATTGACTGTCATCGTATGTGAATGATCGGAGGTAACCACAATAAGTGTGTCTTCAATCGCGGTCATTTCTCGCGCCACCTGCACCGCCTTGTCAAACTCTACCGTATCCTCCAATGCACGGCGCGCAAAGGTATCGTGGTGCGCCATATCGATGCGCGCACCTTCGACAAACAGGAAAAAGCCTTGATCATTTCGTTGAAGCACTTGTATTGCAGCGGCTGTCATTTCACTTAGCGATGGATCAGCTTGTTCGAGTCGATCGCGTTTTAAATCGCCGTGATATGGACAATGGCTGTTGCTGAACAAGCCTAACAAATAATCCGTTGTATTTAAGTGCAACATACTCAACCCCTTCTTGCTCCAGACGTAATGTGCATCGGCATTACTAGCACGCTTTTCAGTCAGCCAATCATTGATAAGGTTACGGCCATCTGTGCGCAAGCCCGGTAATCCTTCCTCATCATTCACGGTGGTATTAATAAAATTCTGTCGACCCCCTCCTAAAATCACCTTCAATTTCTTGCCCACGGGCCATTCAACTAATTGTCGTGCTATATCCAGATTCGTTATTGCACTACAACCACGCCGAGTGATCTCAGCATCGTTTTCCCAATTCCGATCGGATGTATGTGCATACACACCAGCTGGCGAGGCGTGTGTTACACGTGCAGTAGTTACAAACCCGGCATCTTTGCCAGCATCTTGAGCCCATTTAGCAATGCTCGTCACATGGTTTTCCTCTTTTGTGGCATCAACACAATGATAACGACTAACTTTGGCATTTACGCCTATAGTACCATAATTGGCCTTTACGCTACCTAAGTAAGCTGTTGCCGTGCACGCAGAATCGGCAACTTGTCGATTAACACAGTAGGTTTTCGAAAGTCCAACATGGGGAAATTTCTCAAAGAACAACTGCTCAGAACTGTCACTCTTTAGATTTCTTGATGCTGTGATTGTTTGTACCGACATGCCATCGCCTAGAAACAGGATGACATTCTTCGCTTTCTGTTCTTTATCCGCATCTACAGTAGCTAATTTACTGGCCAATAAAGCTTGTGCTTGCGATTTCCAATACTCCGAATTGGCTTCGACTTCGTTTTTAAGCGGATGTATTTCTATTGGCCTTATTCTCGTATGATCTGAAAACATACAAAGTCCATATTCATGTGGTACGGCAATTCAATGGCCTGCTACACGTGTTGAAGCAGTTGCATACGTAAAAAATTAAAATGATCATAAAGAGTATTTTGTCGTATTTAGAATGGTCGAATGGCTTCTCATATTAATTAAAATGTAATTCTTCAGTCCATATGTTTTTTTGCATTTTACTATTGATAACTAATCAGTCGATATTGTGATACGTTATCCCAATACTGTTATCTGTATACAAATTGATGTTTATATGTCTGTTCCATATGCGTTTCTGTGACTCTTATCTGATTTCTATAGAATTTTTTAATTTATTGCCCCCACGCCCGCGGAGAATTAGGATTTAGGCTACGGCTAATTTAAAAAACGAGCGAAGCGACATACATATGTACATTTATATGTATTTCACCATTTAGTACATATAAAAACAAGCAAACAGTCAATCCGACCGAAACAACATTTTAAGTCATTATTGAGATGTTAAAAAAGGTTTCTTCTATACCAGTAGACTGGTAGCAACACGCAGTTACATTAGCACATTTTATGTCCAAATATGAATGTAATGCCAATGCGTTTTATCGTGAGGGTCTTTAGAAGAAATCGAAACTGATCGTATTTTCTGTACTTTTAAATAAAGCGGTCATTGTAAAAAAATCAAAATTGAAGGAAATAAATAATTAAAAAAAGCTATTTCATCAGCAATATTTATAAAAAATAAAAAAATTAAAACTAGCGGACCCGGCAGATTTGATTCTGCCCATTTTTACAGAAATAGATGTAGCTATAGAAGGTAGCTTTTAATAGCTCTAAGTCTCTGAAAATGTATATATTAAATTAAAAATAAATTATAATATTTTATAATGCTTATCGGCTTCGCTCCCGTTGCTCGATTACTTGCATAAAAAAATGCAAAAATGTGTTTAAAGCGCATGCGATCGAAAAATTCATTTTCCTTAGGAATGCAAAAGTTCATTACGCACAATATATTCTCTTTAAAAATACCAAAACATCGATAGAATATTTTGTTCTACATCGAAGCTAAGCGTAAATGATACATATGAAAAATAAGTAGAGTTAAAACAAAGAAAACTACATAAAATAACAACATAACATAAAACTACAATAAACAATAGCAACCAGTAGCAATGCTTCAATGCTTGCAAACTACGCTTTTTAAGTTTTGTCATATTTAATCAATGCTCAGTTACTTGCAGCGCACGCAAGCAAAAGAGCGTAAACGAACTTTTTATACCCTGTACCAAAAATGGTAAAGGGTTTATAAAAGTTGTGGAAATGTATCTAATAGGCAGAAATAGGCGTGGCAGACACCACAAAGTATATATATTCTTGATCAGCATCTAAAGACGAGTCGATCTAGCCATGTTCGTCTGTCTGTATGAACAAAAGAATCTCGGAAACGTTTAGACCGACAAACAAAAAATTTGGCACAAAGACTCTGCTAATCCATAGGCACGACGAGTTTAATTTGGTTTTTTCAATATTGCCACTCCGGTGGGCGCAGTTCGCAATCTGCTGACAGCGAGAGTTTTTTTTTAAGTGAAACTTCTTTAGCGGCAGAAGTGATTTGAGAATTATGTAATGAGATACTTGTTCTTTGTAGTTTTGGTAGTGTGTGGCCAAATTCGCGAAAGTAAATTTTAGCCAGGTCAGTTGTCAAAGTGAAGTCGGTCAACGCCTGTTTAATTATGAAAGTGCTAAACAAAACTCTTTGTATCTGCATGTTTGCTTGCTGGTAAGTGACTGAGTGCAATCGACTTAGAGCACTTTGGCTCAGCAGAGCTCTGCTTTCCCACGCCTCGCGGTCGCTTGGAAGAATTACCATCCCAAGGATTTTTTGAAAAGCTGTAGATCATCAAATCGTCAGATCGTTCTCTGTGTGAACGCACCATAAGTCATTCACTTCAGTAAGCTAATGATCACAAAGTAATCATTTATTGTAACTACTGATCGAAAACTTACCTCTTTCACCATTTTCCGCAGCACTTATTAAAATCATCAAAAAAATAACAATGTAAAAACTTGGTTCCATTTCGATCGCAAACGTCTTCTTTATGGGATATATAAAACTACACTAAAACCTCACGGACCCAATGCCATGGCATAAAATCGAAATAATCATTTTATGCTTTTTAAACTTGTTAGCAACACCAATCGAGAAATCTTATCTTCTAATCTTATTCTTTATTAATTTGATTTAATATAGAATGCATTATTGAAGATTGTAAATTCTTAAGAAGTTCGTTGATAACTTATAAAAAATATGTTGATAACATACGGCTTATACTTTTTAACAACTCGCCTTACGTGTAGTAAGTCATTTACGAACTTATTGGCAGAGAATATGTATAACAAGACAGACCCAACAAAGTATATATATATATATATTCCTGATCAGATGAGTCGCAAGACCTACAACCGCCAAATTTAACACATTTTGTTTTGGATTGATCAGTCGAAAAATTACTTTTTAATAAAAACACGATTTTGTTTCTTGAAATATTGAACACAATTTTGTTAAATTAATAAAATTTTGTGGAATTTGAAATTTTTTCGGCGATGGTGGTGCTGATTGTGCAGGTGGTGCTAGAGGCGTGGAGAGAATGTTCAGCAAAGTTGGGCTTACCATTTCGGAAAAAGGTCTAAAAGCAGCAAACCAAATTTCTGTGAAACCAAATTTCTGTTAAAAAACGAACACGTATATTAATTTTTCATTTAATTTTTGTTATGGTTTTACATGAATATAACTTATTTTTGTTACGACTGTATATATGTACTTGACTTAAATACACTGACAGAATGGAATAAAATTCTTTAAAAATCGTTGAAAACGAATTATCACAAAATATTTATAATTCGGGAAATTTTTTCTGAAACGATAATATCGCGATAGTATCGATAGTACTTCCAAAAATGGCGAAAACTATCGGTGCCGTGACTATCGATAGTCTTCCAACTCTAATTTGCGCACAGCAAATTCGGTGGAAATATGTACCGATACGGCAGTGCTTCAAGACACCCGAATATTTTTGCTGAAGAAGATTCGGGGTCTTTTTGTTCGACAGCATGCGGACGTCCGCAAAGTCGAGGACTGTTTTACGTTGTGCATAACTGCTCATTGTTCAGTACTGAATTTAGTGTTATTGACAACGAATAGAGTTTGCACAGCACGAAACTGTTGTTGCTACTAATAAAAACTTTGCAAAATTGTCCAACATAGCATTCACGCTCATTGACAAAGCAAGCTGAGTAAAATTTGAATCGCTCTGTGGTCAGTAATTTACTCATTGCAAAGAAAGCTAATTTAAATCAAAGTGTGAGAACTAAGATGGTGCTCTATATATATTGATGAAATATAAGCGTCCCGTAACGTAATGATATCCTAATTAGAGTAAGGTTCCAATTAGAGTTAGCAACTTGGCAAAAGTGAACATGAGCATCAGAGATGCTGTGTATTTTGTTGGTGTTTATAATTATACAATTTCACAACCCTAAAATGTTCGTGACGTCAGCACAGGGAGAGTAAGCATCGAGAGTAATAATAAGCGGCCAAATTGGCGCTTCTCTTAATTTTTGTATTATGGATTGCAATACGAAAATTAGGCACTCGCATATAGAGTATCGGAAAGTGCGGACGGTTGACGTGAGTTTAATTGCGTATATTAATTAATAAATATTAATATTTATAATAGTATTATGTGTTTGTTTTATTTTATTGTTGGAAAAACCAAGGAAACAATTTTTTAATATTAACATACAAACAAGTAAAGTGTAGCTATAACTTACAATTTGTGAAATGCATTTCAAAAGAATTGTTGATGCTTATAAGCTTTAATTCTCAATTTGTCTCATAGGAGTAAAATCCAAAGAAAAATCATTTTTTTGCTCTCAAAGAATCATATTTAAGTTTAAGACTGCAGAGGCAGCACAGAAAAATTGTATCCACTAAAAATAGCAAACATTTTTGTTTTTAAAAGGAATTTCTGGTCAACAAAGAAAAGCCCAAATAAACATACCTTAAAAACGAAAGTACATATTTTATTTGCTAAATAACATGATTTGTCAAGTATGAGATTTTTCGGTTTTTTTTGCAAGTTCAGAATAGGGGCAAGTGCGTTCAATGTATAAGCTAGTGTTTTTAGTTTGATTTTTCAATAAATGTTTTCAATTGCAATTTGTTGCTTACATTCAAAAAATACTCCCGCAGAAGTATTCGCAAGAAAAAGATACAACTAACTAATCTTAGTAAGGCTATTAGGTAAGTCACATTTGTATGCAGTGGTACTTTATGTCATCTGAATTATACCCACATGCCTCTGAGGCACCAATAATTATGAGTACACCCCTGTTTTCATCAGGGTTGCAGCACCTAAAACTTAGCATTATCGTAGCATAATCAAAAAAATAAGAATTAAAATTTATTAACTAATATATTTATTCGATATTTTAATAATAAAATGCATTCATTTCATCTTTGGTTTATAAAAAAAAAACTAACAAGAACAAAAAAAGCACATTTTCATGACTAAAAATAGAAGAAGATTAATTACAGATAATTATATTATTCCAAAGCGAATTTGGATCGTCTACATGCTTTAAAGCAAATACAAACTTCTTCTCATAGTTTACTTTAGATAACAAGTGTTTTAAACGCAGAGAGCATTCTACCAATTCTTGTAGACGAGACTTCTAATAATTTGGGGGTGAACGCTTCATCTTGAGCTCTGCGATACTCACATCTGTAATTTGCGGCCAGCTTTTGTGTAAATATACAAACTAAAAGGGTGAACGTAACCTAGTTTGGCATGCAAAATCAACGTTTTCTCAATTTGTTGTGTTGTGTTCCTATGATTTCCATTAATTTGTATGTGCTTTAACAGATGACCATTTTTTTTTTTAAATGAAGCCCGGACTATTTGGAATCATCTTTATTTCAAAAAGGATTCGTTTTACTGAGTTTGGTCATGAAATAAAGAGAAAAAAAAATTTACCAAAATTGCACTCATTATAAGAAAGTATTGATACCTCATTGAACACTAAAAAGTAACTTACACATTTTCCTTGCAGAACGTTTCAACTTTGGTTTATCTTGTTATTAACTTGCACAGAATATGACAGCAATTATGGCATCGGGTATAAACTGGGATCCAGGTGAGTAATGATGATAAACATATAATAGTTCACAACTTATTTTATGCAGCGTTGGTTTCAAATTTTAACTGGCAATAATTTTACAACGGAATAATTTTGAAAAATATTGAATGGTGATTTAAAGAGTAAGATTTCCTTTTATAATAGCATTATTAGTAATAGTAATATAATTAAATGAATTATTAACAAAATCTTAAAAAACCAAAATAACCAATAACCAAAAACGAAGAATTGTACAAAATTTCATGTCGCAGCTTACTTGATAAGACAAATTTCGATGATAAAAAAATATATGTTAAATGTATTTTAAATATTTTTTAATGCTTATCTTTGAGAACCTCTTTGAGCTTGTTTATTAGGGATTCCATCAGATGCACCAAACCCAACCCATAACACTAACATTATTGTGCTTCATAGTACTAGCCGATAAGTTTTGATTGGCTTTTAGTTTTTTTTTGGATTCTACAATGGGTTTTTATATTCGGATCGGTCAATGGTATTTTGAACTTCATATTAATCATTGAACCTTTTTTGTTTTTAAATTATTTTTATCAATTTAAGTAATTTAATTTATTTGGTGGAGAATTTTTGTGTTTCGGACCAGTTTTATATGAGTTCGTTTTGCAATAATTAGGCGCATAGCCGAGTATTTAAATAAGCTGTAACATGAAATTCCACAGTATTTTAAAAATAAAGATTAAATTAAAATTAAAATATTGTTCATTAAAACTGTGCTAAAATTTTTCCAAAATTCTTCATAGTTAAATCAAGGCAATTTAAAATTTAAAACCAACCCTGTATCAAATGCTGTGAGTCACTGTACATTTTATTCGCATCAACTGATATTTGAATCGATCTGCCTAGCAGCACTTTCGAAATTAATCTCAACACTAAAGGAATCCGATAATTTGTCACATGATCAGGAAATTGATTTTCTTAAAGAGCTACTCGAATCAAAGGAACTTAATGCCTTGGTAAATGTCCATACAAAAGTGGCTAAAGTGGGTCGAGATGATCGTCTTGCACCTGTGCTTTCATGTTCGGGTCAGGTAAAATCATAAATAAAAATAATTTGTTTTTTCTTCTCTATCACCTTACGGTTCATAAAAGGTGGCTCAAATCGATTTTCCAATATTGGTAAAACTTTAAATTGAACAACTGACCATATTCACACTTAATTCAGATGTGAAGTGTTAATTTAAAACAACACATAAACTAATGAATCATTTATCCACCGCTCAACTATTCAATTGTTATACAGAAATAACAAATCCATACTAAGTACATGCACATGTATGTATTAACTTTTATTCTCTTTTTGACGACATACATTTTGAACTTCGGATATGTTAATAAGGCGGAATTGCCTCATATGGACCGATGAAACTCTACTCCATTGAATACCAAAAAGTAACTGTGTTATGCGCATTGTAGTCAGGCGGCCTTACTTTTTCGAAAAAGATGAAGATCAAATAAACTACGAGTTCTCTGCCGACTGTGAATGCGACTGAACGATTTCAACAATCATCCAATTATTTAAAATGTACTTATATTTCAATTAACAAACGTGCAAAACACATGAGACAGTGACTTTTTATATTGCATTTAAATAAAAAATACAGATATTTAAATACAGAAGTGATTTAAATAATCAAAAAGAAAAGTGTAAAAATATCAATGTCTGTTAGGCTCCGAACGAGCGAATGCTGTCAAATAACAACAAAGTTGGTTGCTTTAACAAACGTTCAGGTAAATACTTTTTATCCTTCTCTGCAAACGAAGAGAGAGCGCGATCTGGCTCACCTTCCTTATGATATCCTATGAAACAAATTCGCATACTTGGAGCGCACAATGCGCAACTCCAGCAAAACCGCTACAACCGAAAGCGACAACAACGTCAACAATAACATTAACAACTCAAAGCACATCCACAACTACAGCTGCTTCTCACCAACGGCAACAACAACAATTTTGGATTTTCTAACATAACTTTTCTTATCACCAGCGGCGTTAGCACAAACAACTTATTCGGTAGCTACATCGAAATCGTTATCAACATATTCGACAACAGCAACAGTAACATCCATCAACAGCTTCAATCACTTCATCAGACACAGAAACAGCCGCTCCTAGCCAGAACAATCCTAATATAAGTACCAAAAACACTATCGAACAGTTAGCTCTAAAAAAAAATCGAGACAAACAGTCTCCGAGCAAACAATCGTAAGCCAACAGCAAAATTGGTTGAGTGTAACAAATGCATACATAATAAAAAGGTTCCGAATATTGCAAACGTAACAACGACACAAGCAACAATGGGACAAAATCAGAAAATTTCACAGCAAATATATATTCAAAGAGTACAAGAAATTGAACAATCCTCGCATTAACGGGCACAATTGGTAATAAAAACTATTTACTGAAATAAATTAATCAACGACGAAGTGCGTGTTCAAACTAAAAGAACCAAACCAAATTAAATACTACATTTTTAAATTGAAAAATGATCGAAACTTCAAAGTCGTTCTAAGAAATATGCACCCGATTAAAGATGTTTGGGAAATTAAATCCTAATTAAGAGAATTCGGGCATGATGTTCAAAACATTCACAATGTCAAATAACAACTCACGAAGAAACCGCTGCCGCTGTTCTTTATTGAAATAAATCAAGCAGCAAATAATAAAGAAATTGTCAAGAGCTTTGCCAACTTATTAGCAGACAAGCAGGCCCCCATAATAACGGCAATACAAAATACTTTAAAAACTATTAATCCAGAAACATCTAACATTGACTACTATTCTCTATCCAAAAACCAAATAGGAAGTAATCTATAATATAAATAATAAAATTTAAGTCAATTTTCTAAGTAAATTTATGCGGAAAGTACTTGCCGGATTTTTATGAAACTTGGAATATTGATAGCTTACACTATACATGATTTAAGCGAGGCGCTTTTCTGGAAAATTGTAAATTTTTCCCGATATTTAATAAAATGGAAAGCGCCATTTATGGTAGCTACTTGAAATCAAAAAAGATGTGTTTAATCAGAAAGTTATAACTAGGATATTAAAAGGAATTACTTATTAGACAAAGAAAAAAGCATGTTTTCTGTATGTATGCTAGACCATCCGCTGAAATCCATTTCTACGGAATGTTTATTCTTGTTAAATTTTATTTTAAAACTGCACTTGATACAATTTAAGCCGACTGTTCTCAATACACGGTATATCGTTGTGGATAGAGCATCGGTTTGCTACTCTAGCGGTTGCGGTTCAAGTCATGCTGGGGATGAAATATTTTTTGAAATGAAACTTCTTTAGCGGTGATAGTGTTTGAATATTTTGAAATGACATACCTATCTATACGATTTAGTCTGCGGAAGAATGAGATAGAATACAGATACAAATTTTATAAATACGTAGTTATGTAAAAGGCACAAGCGGTATGCAATCATCGATAGCTTAGTGGTGAGAGCCAGCGGCTAGCAGACAAGCAGGCGTGAGTTAAAATCTTGTTGCGGGGACTTTTTGAGTTAAGTCTTCCATTTTTGTTTTTAATTAATTCGCAGTTTTGCTACTTTTGCCTATCTGCTAGCAAATCAAAATGCGCTTTTTCATGTGAATCAAATAAGTGGTTTCGGTACAGCTCCCTATAGTCGTTGGTGTTAGCTTTTTTCAATAAATACATAATTAGGCAAACAGAAATTTATTTAAACCAAAATCCAATGCAAATCTATTTTTTTTTTTAGATATATTACCGTTTGCGGACAATTGCCACTAATTCTCATTTTGAATTGTGATGCCCTGTACCGAGAAATGGTAAAGGCCATATTAAAGTTGTACACATGTAGCAGGGAGAGGCGTGTGCAGACCCCACAAAATATATAAATTCTTGATCAGCGTCGAAATGCGAGTCTGTCAATGGGGACAAGAGTCTGATAACTCTGCGAGCTTAGTTGCTTTTACGGAAGCCCGGAGAGAACTCAAAAAAAGGGCCTAAAAAAAGCTTTATGAGGCTGTGTGACTTAATAGACGGCGGTCCGTGGGTTAAAGATAGTCACTATGTTATTTAACTCAAAAGAATAAAAGCCTCACCTGAAGAGTTGAGACTGGATAGTAACCACACTGTTCCCACGCCAAGGAGACTTGATTCACCATCAGTTGGGAGGCAACGCCTTCGATGTAGGCTTAGTTACAGATACGCACGTACTATGTAAATAACCCAAAATATTCTTGATCAGTATCGCAAGATGAGTCGATCTATGCCCACCTGTGCGTATGAACGCACGGATCTTGAAAACGGTTAGATTTATAGCCATCAAGTTTGGCACGAAGGCTCTCCTAATTCGTAGGCATACCAATTTTATTTGGATTTTTGATATTCAACCTATAACATATAGCTGCCATATGAACGTTCTGCCGATAAACCACATATATTAACAAAAACCATTTTGTTTTTCAAGATATCATATCTAAATTTTGAATTTAATAGTTCTAGATAATGTCCAATCATATATGTCAATATTGTGTATATCGGTTACTATATGATAATAGCTACTATAGGAATAAGCCAAAAAATATCGTTTACTAAGGAAAACTTTATAATCTGAAACATCTTTTCGCTCGCTCGCTATTTAGGTAATATTCAATCATATACTTGAATATGATAAAGATCGGTTAGATTTTAACCTAGAACCAAGGCATTATATAGTCGGATGTTCCCGATTATAGCCCTGCCTTACTAATTTAAACATTTATGGTTAAAAATAAGAAACTTAATATCAATACCCAATAAGCTTAAAAGATGTATGTATTAATATATCAAAGGCACTCTATGTTTTATTAGACATTAGTTGCTAAAAGTCGATGGTAGTGCAAATGGTAGAGCGGTTGGTTCAACGATATTGTCGAGTTTAATGATTGTGGGTGGAATATTTTTTATTTTTCAAATAAGAATTTTTAAATTTCTTTTATTTAATTTTTGTTTAATATTTGCAATTAAGCAATTACTTTTACATGAATTTCGTAATAACAATAAAACTTTTAAAACCGCAACATGGTTGACATTATTTTCCGGTTCTTATAAAAATCAAAATGAATGATGAAAATTTTAATACCAGATTGAAACAATTTCTAAAATAATGTATCTTCATATAGATTCTGTACGAGGTACTTGAACTACTTTCACAGCGTTGCCATCTAAGCGACGAATGTAGAGACGCATTTCACCTACTAAAACATCCGCATATACAGGTAATTATAAACCGTTTTTCAAGAAGTGGCAATGTATTGTTATATAGTATTGTAGAATTTACTCTACGCACATGATGCTATTGCACAAAAGGACTTCTACCCCCATCTTCCGGAAGTACCCGTTGAAATAGACGAAGATGAGGAAACAATAAAAATTGTGCAACTAGTTAAAAGTAATGAGCCTTTGGTAAGTTTATTCATTAATTTTTTCAAGATTTGTATATATCGTAACATAGCTGCTCCAACATTGCATACAATCATTAAACTTTCAGTTATTGTTCATTGCTCCATACAAAATTTACAATACAGAAACAAATACGGATACTACGTTTTTTAATGACGCAAAACTAGATACCATGACTCACAGCTTATTTGATGAAGGGTTGTATTTAAATTTAAAATGACGTTACAGTTTGTTCATAACAATAAGCTCTTCATTTCACAACTATGAAAATATTTGTATGCAAATTAACGGTGCAATTCTATATATATAATATAAAATCTTTTTCTTCATTATCTACTGTTAAGGAACTAAACATTCTAATAAGTTCCTGCTAATTCTGTATTTCATTCAATACAATCCACTCAATTGAAGGCAATGCTCTCTCTTCTATAATAGTATTTAAACCTTCACAGCAAGTGAATCACCGCACTCTTGTTTATATTTCGTAACACACAAAACACAATAAAATATTGAATCAGAGTTCGGCTCGTCCGCCTGATAAAAAAACCCAATTTTGAATTTAATATTGTCTATAAGCTGGACCATCGGTATGGCTTTTATATGAGATCGATAACGAATTTGGTGACATAATACATTTTAAGAGAAGTATTTTTAATACAAGGTGTAGCGGAGTGGGTAGAGCATGGGACTCCATTGGTCGCTTTTCGAGCCGTAATGTCGGCGACAATTTGTTTTTTATTTCAATACACTGCCACTCCAGTCGTCGCGGCTTGAGCCCTGTTGTCGGCGAGAATTTTGATGTTAATGCAATATCGTGAGACATTTTTATCGCGAAACCAAACGCTTTCTTGCTTATAGGTAAAAAAATGTGTGGTTGTTGTACAACAATGAACTCTGTGTGAAAAAATCAAAATAAAAATGTTATCACATCTCCCCTGTGTTCGGATACAGAGTGGATTTTTTTTATTTATTTTCTTTTTATTTGATATCGAATGAATGAATCAATATTCAAATATTTTCTTTTTAGTTATATTCTAAAAAGTAGTATGAAAAGACAAAACAAAAAATGTCGCGAGTATTGAGGTCAACATTTTCGCAAGTCGCAAGTACTGAGTACGTAATGGAAAAAATTTTTGTGTCGCAAGTATCGAGGGGTGCATGAATTGAGTATGTGCAAGAATCGAGTTACTACTATATTAATTGGAATACCTGCACTACGACCTAGATAGAGCCCTGAGCCCCGACCGTCTCTTTATTTATTATCGGAGATTACCCCAAGATATTTTATCTCACTGCAGAAGGGGATAGCGGAGTCTCCTAGGCGAATTTTGGTTAGGTGTCCCAGCAATTGTTACCTTGTGATATTAAGCCCATGATGACTATGTCCTCAGCGTAGCCCTGGCTGGAGATACCCGCCGCCGTTAGTTCGATAAGGACTAACAACCAGTCTCGACAGCAGCGGTGACAAGACTCCCTCTTGAGAGCATACGCGGATGGTGGTCACTGTTAGAATAGTATCTTCCATCGTAACTTCTGCTGCGCGGAACCATAAGACTGAGTTAATCCAATCTATAAGGATAAGGGTTTGATGCCTTTGCCGATAAGTGCATTTTTCACTGCTTTGTGGGTTGCATTGTCAAAGGCTCCCTCAATTTCGAGAACTGCATTTGTTGTCTTGCTATCGAAGTTTTTATTACCTTGGTTAGCTGGAAAAGGGCTGAGCTCGTAGATCGGCCAGCTTGGTAGGTGTACTGCGAGTGCTGAAGGGGCTCTTGCATGAGCGTTGTAGTTCTTATGTGCTGATCCACTAAATTTTTTAGAGTTTTCAGAAGAAAAGAGGTCAAGCTAATGGTTCTAAATCTCTTTAAACGAGTAATGCTGTCTTTCGCAGATGATTTGTATGGTTGGAAAGGGTTGATTGCCCATTTCAAACTTTCCCTTGTGATTATGACGCACTCCGTCCTCTATGAACCACTTGTGAGATACATAGTAGTTCAGTGAAGTACAACGCGATAAGTGGGTGTTCAGAAGTAGAGATGCGTTTTGATCATCGTTCTTCGTGTAGGATATATCAGGTTTTATTAGTGATACATTCGCCTTTATCCTGGCATTAGCCATAACTTTATGCAGACTAGCTGCCGCCGGGGTGGTATTGATTATTACAAAGAAGTTCGTGTAGTTTTTGTGTTAAGCTTTTTTAATTGTAAGATGTAAAGGTAGTGTGGTAGGGTAGACCACCATGGTGCGTCATTCTTTCGGTGGCCTGTGTTGAGGGAGGAGAGGAGGAGAGACATTGTTTTAACTGTATTTCTGTAAGAATTGTGTATGAAAAGCACTTGTTTTTAGGGATATAAGTTTTAGGAATACTCTCTCGAGTGTCCCATATTATATGAGAATTCTTGCCATACAGGCCCTTTATTTTTCCCTTGGGGAAGCAAGGTTTTTTATATTTCTGACAAGGCTTAAGTTGTGGATTCTTTTCCGGCACTGCAATGTTTCTTCGGGCGGTTCACAATTACGTTACCAGAATGGTACCGTAGTTTGTGATCCATTCTCACTATTGTGTTCTTGGATTCAATCCCAATTATGATGAGGGTGCTATGGCCTTGCACCTTGAACTGAACGACCTTCCACGAACGCACGTTAATGCCTGTGGTTGGGCTGTGCAGGACAGATAGCAAGAACTCTTTCGTCTTGCCCTTACTCTTAGGAAGAAAGATCAAGGCAAAGTATGCCGTGAATTGACAAAATTCACATAACTACAACAAATCATGGCATTGACCATCTGTTACATGTCTTTTATTTTACTTATAGCTTGAATATGACAAATCAAATCATGATCTCCGACATATACAACTAGTTTTCGCTACCTCACTAAACTTTAGTTGTTTGAAAATTTACTTCATATCATCATGTCATAAAAATCATAAACTACGAGTGATCAAAACTTGATTTATAACAATTATTTTTTGTGTAATCATGATCGGAAAAAAATTATTGAATTAATTTTTGATATAAAACACAGTCAGGAGCACTAAGTGCGGAACCAATTGTTGTAAGTAAATTAAGTCCTAATAGAAATGTGTAAAGAATTGTGTCAAAACCAACTGAACACTCACATACACACACACTCACAAACTCACACAATTAATTGCCTTTGTACTATACAAGAAAAATTGTCTAAATCTACATGAAATATAAAATTGGATATCGACAAAAAAATAAATGATATATAACAGATATAAATAGTTATTTGCTTTTCACTGTTATACATTGTTTACTTTAGTTTTTTTCTATCTCCTTTTCTCTCTCTCCTTATCTCACTCTCCTTTTTTCTCTCCCAGTCTGTTTTTCTTTTTTTTTGCGATGGCTCGCGTCCATCTAGCTAGAGAAGAAGTACGTTGGCACTGATGGTTGAAAATTATAATCATCGTCGTACTTCGAGATACTTCTTTTGTACTTCATAATACTAGCGCGCGGTCGCTGCTCGCGTTTTGACTGCTAAAAATTTTAATCGACGTGCCGTCAAGACAATGCAGAAGTATATGCGAAGTGCAAAATAAGTACATATATGCGAAGTACGAAATAAGCGTTTTGAAGTATAAAAGAAATATGAAGTACGTCGATTTTTATAATTTTCAAACACTAGTGCCGAAATACTTCTTTTTTAGCTAGATGGAAGCGATCCTATACTCTCAAACAATTATTCCAAATGAATTCTATTATAGCAACTTTAGTAGTCAACAGCATTGAACAGCATTTCATTGCTTACTTTTAGGGTGCCACAATAAAAACAGATGAGGAAACCGGCAAAATCATAATTGCACGTATCATGCATGGCGGCGCTGCAGATCGTTCAGGATTAATACATGTAGGCGACGAAGTGATAGAAGTAAATAACACTAACGTCGAGGGCAAGACACCAACCGATGTGCTGACCATACTGGTGCGTGTATGCTGTGCATAAGAATCCAAACAGAAATAAATTAAAGTAAAGAAATTTAAAATGTCTAACAGCAAAACTCAGAAGGTACAATTACTTTTAAACTTGTGCCAGCCGATGGTAAGGGTGTACAGCGCGAATCTAAGGTGCGCGTACGTGCGCATTTTAATTACTATCCAGAAGTAGATCCCTATATACCGTGTAAAGAGGCGGGTCTGTCTTTTCAGCGTGGTGATGTGCTGCACATAGTTTCTCAGGTTAATAGACATCAGCATCAGCTAATATAAAAAACAATTATATTACAACTAAAATCTTATTATGAATAGGACGATGCCTACTGGTGGCAGGCGCGCAAAGAGAGCGAACGTACAGCACGTGCGGGCCTTATACCGAGTCGTGCTCTTCAGGAGCGCCGCATCTTACATGAGCGCACACATCCAGATGCGAGTGATGCTGATTCAAAGAGTAAGAAGCCACAAATTGAAACGAACATACGCTTTTAAATTTGTATTCATAAAACATATAATTTATTTTTTCATCAATTAGTCAGACATCGCTACTAAAATTAATTAATTTGCATGTGTCTTTCATATTACTTCGGTTAAACACACTCTATCTGTGAAAAATTGGCCTTACTGATCTGTGCTCATTTTTTAACTCATATAATCATCATAAACAACACATATAAAAAGGTTCATGTGCCTCCTTATGCACCACTCCACCCGGTACACCTTTGCTGCAATCGAGTGGTAGTACCTCATCTTGTCACCAGCCGAAAACTAAAAAGATCATGTACGATTTGACAGAAAATGATGACTTCGATCGTGAACTGATAGCCACATACGAGGAAGTGGCCAAACTCTATCCACGACCCGGAGTTTATCGGCCGGTGGTGTTAATAGGCGCTCCTGGTGTGGGTCGCAACGAATTAAGGCGACGTTTGATAGCCCGCGATCCCGAAAAGTTCCGCAGTCCAGTACCTTGTAGGTTAATTTAAACTTAACTTTGCAGCCCCAGTGTATCATTTTAAACTCTCTCGTTATCTACAATTAGACACGACACGTCCCATTCACACCGGCGAAGTGGCCGGCCGAGAGTACATCTTTGTAGCACGTGAAAAAATGGAGGAAGATATTTCTGCCGGTAAGTTTATCGAACACGGCGAGTACAAGGGTCATCTATATGGTACCTCGGCCGAAAGTGTTAAGTCAATTGTGAATGCTGGCTGCGTCTGTGTGATAAGTCCACATTACCAGGCTATCAAGACACTACGCACCGTGCAGTTAAAGCCATTCATGGTGCACATCAAACCACCAGAGCTCGATGTGCTTAGAAAGACTCGCACGGAAGCTAACGCCAAATCCACCTTCGACGATGCAAATGCACGCAGTTTCACGGACGATGAGTTCTATGATATGCTGAAATCAGCGGAACGCATTGATTATCTTTATGGACACTACTTTGATGAAGAAATCGTCAACGGAGAATTAGTTACGGCCTTCGAGCAGTTGCTGCATATCGTAAAGCGCAGCGAAAACGAACCGCTTTGGGCACCTGCTGCCTGGGTGCAATAATGCATCCAAAGAACAAACACTTTGGACACAAATGACAAACACTGCTAAAAGTAAACGCCAAAGGAAATTAAAACTTAAACTAAACTGTTTTCTGAAAATTCAAACTAAGTGTTATAAAAAAAACCTCAACAAAAAATTTAAAATAACAGATCACCAAAAGTATTTTTCGAATTTAGGGATTTGTCAACAACTGAACGTCACCCAAAAAAATAGAAAATTTGTATAATCATTAATAAAATCATTCATTATTTCATATTATTATACAAATGTTAAAGTTGCCAAAATTGTACAAAACGTATAACAAAACATAAATGGATTTTTTTCTGGAAACTGGTTCACAGCCGCTCGGTTCAGGCCTGGGCAAATAGCAAAAGTACAATTTAGAACATTTTATAAACGAACACAGTTTTCACAAATTGTACCTTATTTGCTTCAATGTAAAAACAATGAAAAAGACGCAATAAATAATGAAATACGGAAGCATTATAGGACTTTTTAGAGGTTCTTTAAAATTGAAATGTTTATGTATTTTGTTTAACTGGATGTACATGTCTCCACATATATTTACAACATAAATAAAAATAATCGTTATTAATGTTGAATTGTGAAAAGTAGTGTTAACAAAAAGTAAATCAAAGTTCAACAAGTAACTGCAGTATCAACTGATAAATTCCTAAATGTCATGTACTCCTGTATATACAATCATACATACATACATATGTACAATACAACTGCAGTGTCGAATAAAACTAAAGCACGGAGTTTATCATGTAGCAATTTTCTTGAATAAAAGAAAGAAATATTTGTTTTTGATTTTTCAGTAATAATAATAAAAAAAAAATAAAAAAAAAAAAAAAAAGAATTTTTTATTAACTATTAGCAATATTGCTACCCAGCCCTGCCGTCAACATACAAGAACCTAAAAGGTCGCTGACCATGGAATGCCCGATTACAGCTTCTAAATAGCATTGAGGAGCTAGATGCCAAGAGAATATTACGCTTCCTGCTTTGAATTAAAATTGTAAAAAATTAGAAGTTAGAAGTAATGTAATAATTTACATCAAGTTCTGAAGTGTCAGCAGCTAGCCGAGATATAAAGACAGCTTTAGTTGGAAGATCGCAACTAACTGTTTAGGTTTAGGAGGAACGCTATTTAAGATGACAGAGTTTGGTTGAATAGCATTATTAACGCTATTTGAGGGAGCAAAACTTGGTAGAACGAATTTTTGTTGGAAGATTTGGCCTTCTTCCTTTTAGGAGACAAGTCGATACATTTGTACTCCTCTAAGGACTTTTCATAAGCTTCAAGTTTAGAACACAAAGTCGTATAGTCCTTGATTTAATTAGAAAAGGCATTAAGGGAGTTCGCTATAAATTCTTAAAAATTTGTTTCGGAAGAGCGAAAATCCGCGGTCCATTGTTTTTAGCAATGTTATCTACATTTTATCATCGAGATAAGCACAGATGACATGTGCGTGATTATCACAAAGTTAGCAGGTCACGGTCACAGCATTGATCTCAAGTTCTTTTTTTACAATTCTCAAGGCAACCGACCATTTTAAAATAAACATACAAACGAAAATTAATACAATGAAAATGAAAAAAAATTAAATATGATAAAAATAATCAAAGAGCCAAAAAGTATGCAATTAAAAACAGCACTTACAAGAGAATACTAAAAAACAAAGTAAAAAAACCGTGGAAGTTTTGAAGAAAAAATGATAAAGAATTTTTAAATTATAGTTCACACTCGTTTAGTAATAAAAGCTCAAGTTCACTACGAAAAAATGGAAATATTAAGAGAGTGCAAACTATATTATTAAAGCTAGAAGCATATTGACACAAAATACATAACCATTTGGGAAGTAATAAAAAAAAGAGATATTAATATTAAAGATGTAAATAAATAAATGATATACGCAATATGATTTAAAACGTCGTTGTTATACAAAATGTTTAATGTAAACAAAATGTATAGTACTAAGGATTGTTAGTTTTGACCAATAATTTATAGACATATGCTTGAATATATAAGTATATGTAATAAGTATATATGTATATAGCTTTCAGTTATTGTGAAAACCTCAGGGGTTTTTCTTTTTTACTGAGTATTAACAACAGATAAAACCTAACATACATGTATATGTACGTATATATGTACATTCTCTTTCTTTTTTAATTTTTTATATTTTTGGTTGGTAAATTAAATGCAATTTGCTTTGAGAGAATACTTTCATGAAAAACTTACGATAATTAACGAAAAAGCGAAAACAAATCGACAACATTTTTGCTTACATCATCAGCGAAAAATGTACTATGCAAGTTTACAACAACAGTAGCGCAAACAAACCAAGCAAACAAATAAAATGCCGACGCGAATTTTTATAATTAAAATACACACTCATCAACCGATTAGCATATAAAAAAGGCGATAATAAGTAATTGAAATTATTTAGATGTTTACAGTCGCCAATAATCCCAACAAAAACAAGCTCGACTACAACAACAACATAAAGTAAAAAAAATTACAGTGGATCTATGAGCTCTTGTAACTGTTATTATCCATAGTTTTGTCAGTTTTTGCGTTGTTCGCTGTATCGCTTCCCTACTTTTGTTCTACACATTTCAAGTCTGTTAATTTATTTCATTTATGAATCATACACTGTGCCAACTACTCCCACATATTTTTCTTTTTTTTAATTTAGCTTAGCGATGAAGTCATTATAGAAGCAATAGCCAGAAGAGACGAAGTAGTGTTCAGAATATGGTAAGAGTTGCTCTTCTATTATATGCCATTTTTTGTCATTTGCTCCATCGCTGCGCCAAAGAGCAAACAAAACTAACTGTATCACATAGATATGAAAACTGTCTTCAGTGCATGTTTTTAAGATTTTTTTTTTACATTTACAATATTTTCGTTTCATTTTATTAACTAATTTTTCTTTAAAAAAAATTGAGTTTTCTAGTAATTAGAACAGCTTTTTTTGTGCTTTATTGTAGCTAAGCGAGATAGAAGTCTGTATGTATCTATAAGCAGCGCATGAGCTACGCGTATTTGCTGTTGCTTTATAGTTGTCGCTTAACGTTGAGCTTTTTTAGTTTGCATTTGTTAGTTTTTTTTTATTTAAAAAAATAGGTCGTTGCTGTTTGAAAACTGTTTTGCCATCATTTTTGTTACATCGACGCATGATAATTAACATTGTCTGTTTTTTTTATACACATACATCGAAGTAGACGTTTGTATCTTTCCAACTGTGTCTACAGCTAAGCTACAAACTAACAAAACAGAGCTTTTTTAATATTCGTATGACAAAAAGCTTTATTCTTACCAAACAGGGAATCAAATTTTAAAACTTCATGTTTCTATATATGTATATAATTCTAGTAACTGTGTAATGAGCATTTCTTTAGTTTCGTTATTGTTTTTTTGGTTTCATTGCAAATTTTCATTTTACTGTTGTATTTTTTGTGGTACGAAATAATGTACTGGTTTTTAGGCTTTATACTTTTATTTTGATAAATTTATTTATGTAACTACAAAACATACATACCTATATACACATGCATTTATGTACTTATATATAAGAGGAAGTATCTATACCACGTCAATTATCGTGTATCTGGCTATCGCTTGCTTTGCTGTATTGCGCATTTGTTTTTTTCCTTTATTTGTTTGTGGAAAGTAGGTCAATTACACGTGTCGATTTGCTCTCTACTTTGTTTTCAAAGGTCTTATAGTTCTTGTCTCGCATTCTTAACGTTTTCGTCGCTTTTCTAAATAAAAACCGAAATGATTGAAAGAGACATTGTGGTAGTCCAATATACAGTAAGACACAAAACTATTTTGCTTCTTGGTTTTTAAATAATAATTTATATTAAACACTTTGTTATTGTCGTCGATGAACACTACTTTCCCAACACCAAGAGCTGTAATAGAGCCCAACAACACCACTGAATTTCGGCCGTTTTTTTTCATTTTTGAAAGATTCAAATTTTCAAAGTTCCAAAGCTAGCTAAAGGAACTTCGTATATTATCCCTTGTTTGGTTATTTTGTTGTCATTTTATAAGCCAACAAAACCAAAATTTTGCTTGAAAATCAAAAAGTAAAATACTTTTGTGGCTGTAATAGGTTACAGGCAAATTAGTTTAGATAGTCAATCTCAGACTTTCCTTGTTGTACTGATACAAGAACGAACAACAAAAACATTTGTGTTAAGTATAACTTGATAGTCGGAAAAATGTGTTATTTTAGTTTTTGTTGTTTTTTTTGAGTTTTTTTTTACATTGAAATTACACTTTCGTTTATCTTTTGGTCAATTATAATTATATCAATGAAGAGAAATATATGTTCAGTAAAAAAAGAAGAAGATTTACATGTTTTTCAATATGTAAACTACTTATTGACAGACTGTACATACTTTAGCAAGGAAGCAAGGATATGTAAATAACGAAAGCATATGTGTGTCAGACATTTTCCTTGATGAAGGGAAGTAAGACAAAATTTTCACATTGTAATTTAAAGTATAGAATCGTAGAGGAAAGTGGGTCAATCGATAAAACAAAGAACCAATATTCGAGAGAAAAATGCACGAGAAAGAGAGCACAATGAAATGTAAGAGTAAATGAATAGGTGAGCGTGTTTTATCACGCATGCGTTGCATTGGTTCAGGGGTGGCTGCCATTTATTTGCAAAAGCTATTATATGTGGGGTCTTATGAAAATCGCGCTTTCATGTCGCAGAAAACTAAATACATGACAACTGCTTAGTACCACATATTTACTGCGCAAAGTTTTTATATGTATGTATGTACGTACATATGTAAGTATGTACATTAAAGTATATACTTTATATTGTGTGTATAGCATGTACATGTATACTTGTATAAACATACATATGAATATTTTTAATTTTTCATGTGAAACAAATTTGAGTTCGGTAAAGCAAAACTTTAGGACAACTCCCTCCCATTGTTATTGTTGATAACCGACTGGACCAGTTGGAGACTCTAAGCACATTGGTCGTCCAGAAGCAAGCAGTGCGTGAGAGTAGTGCTGAAAAAAATGGGCTGGCCAAGCAGTGACTGTTACATCGCGACATGATAACACAGTTCTTTCTGCCGGAGTTGGATGACATTGCTGTGGTTTCAACACGACGATGTCACATTTCAATAGCCCGAGAAACAATTCAATTCCTGCATAAGACATTTCCTGGTCGTGTACTCTCTCGTTTCGGGGATCGGATCGTGCGATTTAACACCATTCGATTTTTTATGTGGGGTTATTTGAAGTCGAAGGTCTATTATCAACACACACAGCCTACAACCAACCGTGCATTGCAAGAGGAAATAAACAAAATGAGCCACATTTATGCAGAACGACCATTGGTCATGGAAAATTTCGACGAAGAGTGCGTATGTTCCAGCATAAAATTTGAGAGCAAAAAAGTTTGTTATTCATGTTGTTTTTTCTTGTTAAAGTTTGCAGTTACGAAGATAAAAGTTGTTTTTTTTTGGTACTTTGAGAGAGAAATACGTGAAGTGTAAATAAAAGTAAAAAAAACCATAAGAACATTTGTCAAGAAATCGTTACCATATTTCGGGTTTAATACTTCTAAGTAATGTCCAACCATATACCTCACTATATCATATAGCTGCCATATAGGAACGATCGGTAGAAAAATTACTTTTACAAAGAAAAACTTTTTTACCTCTTGAGATATCGTTTCATAATTACCACAAAATATTGAAGCAAAAGAAAAACTTATTGGATTGTGGGTTGGGTACAGGGTATTCTATAGTCGGATGCACCCGACTGTAGCCCCTGCCTTTCTAGTTTTCTTTTGGTTTTTTAAACATGCGCAGTTCATACGCAGCAGCTAAGGGTTGGCTACAAAGGCAGCTTGCACAAATTCCAGCCAGCCACCACCCTACATATTGCCAATTGCGGAAACTGGCTGAGCGTTTAATACAACCCGACGTTCTAAAAAATATCTTAATAAAATACAGTTTGGTGCAACAGCTTATTGCGAATAAGGATAAATATAACACAAGAGTGAGCCAATAGTGACAACAATGGCAGGCAATTAAACCAACGTACAAGTAGTAGCCAACATACTCATACTGTGTCGAAAATAGTTATTTGATAATCGTGCGGAAGTACACAAAACGCTTTCAAGGCAACACCACAAAACACAAGCTCTAAGCAAGCGTTGGTTGTGCTGATATGAGTATTACAAGATAAAATATCTCACTCAACTGCGCAGACTACCAATCTGAAGAAAAATTTCTGGCTTTTTTTTGTATTTTGCTCTTTTTTATTCTATACCTGATTCAGCATACATTCAGCAACATATCACAATATTTTCATTGTGATAAACATTGTTTGATACTTTGTTATTTTATTGTTTATTGTTGTGGTTGTAGCTTTCATACAATACATTTTGCATGAGTAGTGCATTTTTCTCTGTTTCTTCTGCAAAGAACCATATACATATGTATATTTACTTGTGTATATATTGTACCATTTGTATCCATTTTTTAACAATAATGAAATGTAGGTTGCCATAATGAAGTAACAGATATATGAGAGTTTAAATCACTCTTTGACACATTTTTCACAAACATGCACCTGATATCTACGAGTATACATCAGTTCAGTGTAGGTAAGATGTTCGTCACTTAGATAACATTTTTTATTGGTCAAGATTAGATCAGAAAGATGTCTAATAACACCAGATCAGATGGAAAGAAGGCATATAAACGATTCTTATTGCCGTCCTATCGGTACGTGACCTATTTGATGTAAAATTATTCGATTCATCCACTGATTTCATGGAAAACCTAAAACTTTTAAAGTCGTCTGATAGAAAAATTCAAGTAGTTGAAAATGCAAATATTAACAAATGCAAAAAACTTTAGGCGCAAACCACAACCGTTTTTATTCCGGTCTTCATATAACTATTTTCCTGAATTCCTGTATTGTTTGAAATGGGTATGTTTATAGTAATAAAGCCCACACTGCTATCTCTGCGCTTTATGGCCATAATACCATGACGCAAGCAAGTTAGAGAACATCGGCACATATGGTACATAGGCGAATGTATGTGCAAACGAGCATGATGATAACGTGTGATTCTTCTTCTTGTTTTTTCGCACAATTCTTATTCGCGTTGTTTTACTCGTTCGTTTTAACCCTATGGGTTAGAGAGAGCTATTTACCAAGCCGTCTGCTTCATTCTACTGATGGCCCACTCTACCGTCGTACATATGTACACAGTTACTTGAGTACATACATATGTATCTACTAAGTACAATATAAATACATATTTGCTAGCAGAAATTTGTAACCACTGAATATTCTGTTCGAAATGCATTTCACACAATGTCACTCAAAACATTCGATAGAGTTGCTTCGCTCACATTAGACGCGCAATACAAGTGTAGTTTAAAATTTTAGGTTTTTTTTATAAGGTCAACAGCCATGGAAAATACAAAACATATGCATATTTAAAGTTAGAATTGAAAATCAAAATAATACGACCTAATTAAATTACATCAACATGCTTTCACAATCAGCTTCAACCTAGTGGAGTGAAAAAAAGTCAAACGAGTATTGTATTGTATCAAGAAAACATGTGAAAATGAATTATAACGAATGAATTGTAGTGTGATGTTAGCAAATAATTGTGTAAATTGATTAAACCCATGTAAGTGCTTTCAGCTAAAATCAACTAGAACTCATTATAACTTACATTCGTGAGAACAATATGGCAAAAATGTATTGCCAAGAATTCTTTGAGTGTCACAAATATTCGAAAAATAGGTCAGTTTAAAAGCTTCACCTACCTACACACGTGTTCACCGTCATGCATACTTACATGTGTATGTACATACGTATACACGATATGTTTATTAAATAGACGAACTTTTAATTTAATCATGTAACACATATCGCCATCTATTCAAGTTTGGCTGTATTGGAAAAGTGCATTTTTATTGTATCGATCGCAGTTAAAGTCAAGCTGATCCATCGTCAGCTGAAAAAGTTATGAACGTATTAATAGGACCTATTTGGGTGCTAGCGCTTTCTCTTCCTTTTTGTAAGTTGTTTAAATTATCAATTACGACTTATTCCTTCCCTATGGTATGCAAAGAATCTCCATAAAAAATGGTGTAAAGGGAGTATCTCAAACTTCCGAAGTATTACAAAAACAAAGTCGCTGGAACATATAATTACTGATCAGCTTTGTCATTATTTTATTCTGAGTTTGAGAATCTCACAACATAGCTTATCTAAAAAACTACCAACAATTACAAAGCTTCAGGAATTCACTTCACTTCTTTCTAGCGGATTTGATTTTTAATAAGATAGGAAGATTTGGCTATTCGCCTAAACTTTTGATGTGGATTGATAGCTATTTTAGACATAGGTTCCGAATTGTTTTATTGAATAGCTCCGTTTAGAAAAATATTAGTTCTCATATTCCTATGACTACTAATAAAACAAAATGTATTTGGTGCAACACCCATTGGATAATAGTACAACTTAGAACACACTGGTTTCTTATCCTCAAAATTGCTGACAACATTGAGAGGAGAATCCTTAAGGAAAACCGTTAAAAGCAGCATTTTTCAGTACCAAAATTTTATGACAAATTGCAAAAATCCATGGTTTTAAGAAAAAAACCGCCGATTTAATCAGTTATCAAAGAACCATGATTATTGTTTGCTACAAACAACAAAAGTAGAAATTTAGAGTTTTGTAAGAGAACAATCTTATGTGATGAAAGCAAATTTAACGTTTTCGGGTCAGATGGACCTCACATGTTCTGGCACTACCCAAATGAAGCATTAAATATTGAAAATCGGCCGAAATTCAGTGGTTGTGTTGGGCCCTTTTACGGCTCTTGGTGTTGGGAAAGTAGTGTTCATCGACGACAGTAGCTGAAATTAGTTCTGCCAGAAGAATGGGTCAAAATTCCAATTGAAGTGTGTCCAAAATTTTTGTAGTCCATGTCTAGACGATTAGAAGTTTTTTGCATCAACAATGAGTACCATACCGAATATTAAATGGTATTATTTTTAATGCAAAATAATAAAAACAGCCAAATACTTTTGTGATATCTTTGTTTTTTGTTTAATTTGTTGTTTTTTTTATTTATTAAGTTTTTCTAATATAAAAAATCCCTAAATGAATGAGTACCCATAAAACCACGTTTTCTTTCCAATTTTTTAGTATTTTGGAAAAATATTCTATTAACTATCTGCACCATACGTTTTGGACTTGAGATTGATTGACCCTGCCGAAAAGGTAGAATGAGGACAAAAGAGGCGTGGTTGAATTTTAACAACTGAATGATTACTAGTATATATAAATAAATTGTTTATTACCAATTCAATATATGTATATACACAGCTGTGCTGTCCGATTGATTATTATAATTTTTTGCTTTCGCAGTTTTTTTAATACAAAACTAACGACTGTTAGCTGACGCTTGCCTTACGCAGCAATTAGTAATTCGTGCGCATTTCAAGGTTTTTCATTTTAAAAAAATTGTTCATGTGAAAGTGCTCATAGGGGTATCCATATGTACAAAACTGCACATACATACATGTACACATAAACATATACATGCATATAAACCTATCCAATATTTGTACAAAATTCAAATCAAATCGAACTATAATTTTAAGCGAACGTACAACAACGGCAAAGCTTTGTGATATAAACAAAGCAAAAGAAAAAAATAAGTAAAAATTACAGTGTTGCCGACGATTTATGTATGCCCTTCTTTTTAATCCACTTAAAATTAAGAGAGAGCTACTCTAATGGCGAGCGTCCACCGAAGACTTCGTCAAACATTCCGCGATTTTTTGTTTTTAAATATTTTTAGGTTTTTAACCGCGCGCCGAAAGCAGTGACTTGGGTGCAATCGTCTACTGCATAATGTATATGCAAGCGTAGTGGGTTCAGTAGCCTGCGTGCTACCAAGCCTGATAGTCGTCTCGCACAGCACTAGTCTGTGCACAAAACGTAGGATTCACCTGATAACATTAATGAATTCTCTAAAGGAAGCTATACGCAAGGAATAACGCTCAATGAGACATCCAACTTGGTAGAAAGTAAGCAAAGATGCTTAGATGCTATTATTAAAGTCTAGGGAAGGTAAATCAAGTTCTAGGGATACAAATATCGACGTATATACATATTTTCTGTCCAATTCGACTTTGATAAAAAAAACTTTGATGTGCAATTTGGCATACTTTAAGTTTCCTTATATAACACATAATCCAATTATAATATGAGTTTTTTAATTTATGTAAGCATTAAAATGTTCCTTAATTTAAATCATAGTTATACCTGTAAATTAATGTTAAAGAAAAATACTACAAATTAAACTATGAAAATACTGTGCCAACATTTTATTGACAGACTGTATGTATGTATATTAGTGTTGTTGATGTGGTTTTTAATGCTTTTTTGTTCACTTTGCGTATTCTTGTGTGCTGACAATAGATTTGCATGACGTGGCAAATTAAAATTTTGTAGATATATATATGTACATACATACATATGCATATAGTCAAGGGTTGGGCGTCTTATTTATTTTCTTATTCTTGCGCTCTTTTGCAAGTAAGTGAGTTTTTTCATTGAGCAAATGCGGTTAGTCTATTAAATTTTGGCGCTCTTTTTTTCCATAGTTAATTTTTTATAATATTTTTTTTAAACTTTGGTTGGCATTGGTTTCATAGTGGTCAGGGAGAGTAATGCGTCGTCAAACAGTTCGTCGTGATCTTTTGTCTCTGAGGCAAACAAACAATTATTTGGAACTGCACTGTGCACAGTTTTTATAACAATAAAAAGATGATGTGCATAGCTTTGAATGTTGTCAGAGAGAGAAGAAGAGAGAGATTCCTTCTAGCATAGTGCATCAGAATGAGATATAATGATTTTCGTGTTCTGCTCTGTGGGAACTTTACCTGTTTGCACCATCACTAAAAACAGTAATGAACAACGTTAAATGCTGCACATCTCTATGTTAAAATCGCTAGTCAAACTAGTCATAAGCGAGCAAACTGCACATTCTGACGAGGTGACAACAATTGCATGTACTTTGTGCCAAAAAATTAAATCGCCCATGGCCAATAGGCGATTATATTAATATGGCGGTAGCTAATAACTTTTCGATTGAACTAGTAAAGTGTGCCAAAACATTTTTCATATGAAATTTGGCCTTTTTTTAAGTTTCCGTAAATGACACATAATTTTATAATGATATAAGTTTTTTTAATATAAATTAAATAATTAAAATAGTATTATAGTTATGTATATCTGTAAGTTAATGTAAAAAAATATATAGTGCCAAATTTTGGTTGACTGACTGTACATAGATACATATGCATGTATTTTTTCTTGAGTTAATTTTGAGTGAAATTCTGTTCAGAAATTGGGTTTATACATACGAAAAAACTAAAGGCTCACAGCATTGAAAGCTTGCGGTAAATAGCTTTTAGGTCTGAAGTTGCAAGAGAGTGACTGAGCGTAAAAACAAATAAATGAAAACATTTATGAGTACATATGTATATATATGAGTATGTACATATATTGCAGTGTAAAAAAAACCAGAAAAAGCAACACAACAAGAAATAATAAAAAAACAAAAAGCGTAAGCAGCTAAAAATGGCTTTGTGTCAGCAGAACACAAATCTTGATTTGTAATGTTTTTCTTCATTTGCTGGCGCAAAATGAGAGCTCATACTACGAACTACGTTGTACATATGTATGTACATACGTATGGATTCCTGTGCTTGTATATGAATACATACACACGTATGCATACAAACATATGTATGCACATATGTATATATTTCTAAGTTGATAAAACCATAACACACAAAACAACAAAATAACGCCCCAACCCACCGTCTCTATACACCACTTTGTTTGTCTTTTTATCGCTCGCATTTAAAAACCAGTTTCATGGAGTAACAACAACAAACAATTACTAACTCTAAGAAACTTTTTAAACTTTAAAAGATGTGTATAAACAAAAATAAAAATTAAATAAAATCCGCATTTTGCTGGTGGAAAAACAAAACCACAAAAATAAAGTAGAAAAATCCACGGCAATGAAAAATAATAAAGGGAATGCAGTAAGCATCATTGTATATCAGAAATATAAAAAAGAGAAATGTTAATTCTTTCTGTTTTCGTTCTCTCTGAGGTATGGCTTTTAATTTTTTTAATAGAAATTGCCAAACAATTTGAGTTTTTTTTTTGATGACAATTATGCACCTCGCTCTGGTCGACCAGCCTCTGAAAAAGTCGATGATTCAGTCGATTTTCAAACTGGTGGAACAAGACCGACACGCCAGCTGTCGGGAGATAGCGGAGGTACTAAAGAACAACTACGTGACTGTTTACGCCTATGGGTCTTCGTGCCAAATTTGGTGATTGTAGGTCTAACCGTTTTCGAGATCTATCAAGAATATATTTTTTTTTTTCGATATTCAAGCTATAACATATAGCTGCCATAGGTACGATCGGCCGAAAAATTACTTTTACTAAAAAAAGCTTTTTTGTTTCTTGAGATATCGTTTCATAGATAATACAAAATATTAATGCAAAAAAAAAAATGTAATGGATTGTGGATTGGGTACAGGCTATTCTATAATCGGGTGCACCCGACTATAGCCCTGCCATTCTAATTTTTAAATTCATAACTGAAAGTACAATATAAATAAAAGTACAATTTTAAAGGAAAAACTACGCTCTACAAAACTGCATTTTTATTTTTTTCGATATCTTATTTAGCTCAGAAATAACTAAACTTAAATTTTTCTTGCAACAAATAAGCTGACACCCACTGTAATATGTAGAAACATAATTCAATGTTTTACCCCGAAGGTTATCACTTTTTCTTTCCTTGATGACTGAATTTTACTAATAGAGGTTATTTTATTTTGGAATTACTTTATTCCATAATACGTTTTTATTTATTTGCAAATTCAAAATAAATTCCATATGGATTATGCTTCAAAGTACGTGATATAATGCATGTGATTTTCTTTGTTTTTACTTTTTGTGGGGCGCACATTTGTGCCAATAACCTAATTTCGTGTATATAATGTTGCTCATTCATGCATATGTATGTGTTTATGTATGCATGTATACATTTGTATTTATATGTTTGGGTGTGCTTGTGAATGTGTATGTACATACATTCATGTAGACCATAAATTTATACATAATTGTATTGACGCAAGAATGCAATAGAAACAACATAGTTGAGAGTTCAATGTAAGAACTGCAGTGTAACAGCTAGAAGACTAATGCCTTGCGTTGACCAAGCTGTAAATTGAGTATCTCGGCTCTGGCTTTTGAAAATTGTAAAAATCTTTGGACTTCTTTTAAATACTTAATTCGTATTCTGCTTACACTTACTCTATACTCAACAAATACTTACCTTACGAATATCGGAAACGGTCAGACCTACAACCACCTAACTTGGCACGAAGACTCTTCTAATACATAGGCAAGTTTATTTGGCTTTTTCAATATTCAATCTAAAACATATTGTTGCCATAGGAACGATTGGCCGAAGAAAAAGTAAAGAAAAATTTTTTTACATTTTAAACTCGAATATTCAGTATTCGTCGGGCCTGCCTTTCCAGTTTTTATTTGTATAAAGTATACCTATATATATAAAAATTTTTGTGTATGTGTCTGTATGTCTGTTATGGGTTGCTATACCGATCTTCCGAATGCGAAGAAACTTTGGTGGATTGTTCTGTGCATGCCTGGGAAGGTTCCTATGACCGAAAAATTAAAGTCGTAATATCTGTTGAAATATTTGATGAAGATGGATGAAATAAGAAGGAGAAACAAGTTGCATATTAAAAGTGGGAAGTGTCATGCCCTCATATGTGAAAGAAAATCTTAATTTGCTATATTTCTGAAACTATTTGATGTAAATGGATTAAATTTGGTACATATCCGAGAGTCATTGGGAGAAATGAGATGTATATTAAAAATAAGCGGTGCATCGTCCCGATGCAGATCGATGAATTTTGACATTACATACGGAAAGGAATAAGATGCATGCCTCATACAAAAGGTATAAACAACATTTTTCTATTCTTGTTTCTAGGGATCTGCCTAGATATTATAATGATAAAAAGATGAGTGCTTCAAAACAAAAAATCAAATACCCGTAGAAAAGCAAAACTTCCTTGGAGAAGGTTTGTATGATTTTCTTCTTTTTTTTTTTTATTAAAATCGGTTTAAAAATCAGGAGGAGTCACTTCTTATAAATTTCGTAAACAACAACTAAATTTACAATAACCACACAGAAGAAACGGTGGCTTACGCTCGTATGTTTG
This sequence comes from Stegana nigrithorax, assembly GCA_037044495.1. Classification (NCBI taxonomy): domain Eukaryota; kingdom Metazoa; phylum Arthropoda; class Insecta; order Diptera; family Drosophilidae; genus Stegana; species Stegana nigrithorax. Next base: position 23,240 of record JBAMBQ010005034.1, on the reverse strand, counting down.
CTAAAAATTTAGTATTTTCAACACTTAATTTACGCTCTCACAACAGGCCAATGCGCAACCAGACAATTGAGAGCGCAGTGCGCAAAACAACCACCAAAATTGTTTTATCAGATTCTAATTAGGATATTTAAAGGAATTACAAATTGGACAATGGAAAAGCATATGTTTTCTTTTTCTCATGCTTTTGTACATTTGTTTGTGGTCCGAAGGCCCGAAGGCCCGATGGACCGATGGACCGATGGACCGAAGGTCCAACATGTCCGATGGTCCTGAGAGAAAGTACGCTTCGCTCACTAAATATATAATATATACATAAATACATATATAAATATTAAGTTTATATGACAGACGAAGATGGTTACACTAGACAGAAAAAAAAGCATAGGGAAGCAAGCCGAAATTGCTAGTACAAAATAAAGAAAGAAATTGGAAGGATGCACCCTCCTAGTTCCATTTATACCCTGCGGGTACCGCCGCTAAACATTGCTTTACAAAGTTCCACATATATACATGCTTGTATATACATGTTTATGTATGTGTTTGCATATGAATGATCGTTACTCTGTTACTAAAGTAATTGCTTAAGCGTGACATACTTACTGCCTTATTTACTATACTACGCTGTGTGTGTATGTATCACCTAAAGATTTTTTTAAACAAATTTTCAACAATGTCTGTTTCTAATCGTTCTACGTATATGTTCATATATAGTATTTATGTATATACATACTTGCCTAGTATATAGTAAAGTAAATAAGAAGAAATACTGTTTGAGTATGTATATGTATACAGAATAGCTTATACAGATATGTATATATGTATACCTACTCAAACAGTATATGTACATATTTCTGTACATATGTAACTGGAAAGTTTACAAGCTCTCCTGTTGTGGCACTCATTCAACCAAGAAAACCAAAACAGCAAACGTCGAAACAGCAACAGAAAAATGTGTGTCAACGACAAAACTACAAAAAAGAACAAAAAATAAGACCACGAAAGCTTTATCATGTATTTCAGTCAAATACATAGCATTTGCCGTATAATCACAAAACGACTGTCTAGCGCAGAAGTGTGCGTAAGAGAAATAGCTGTTTCTGTCGCGTACGCTGTAGCTTTTGCAGGTTTTTGGAACAGAGCGCGGGTTTTTTCTATATAGAATTCAATCGTTCACGGTTGGTTGTCGTGTGTGGTTGTGCTGCGCGAGACTGGTAGATTCGTTGTGAAATAATAGAAAGTTTTATTTCAACATCCACCACAACAGTAGTTGCCCTGCCAGCCACTAAAATGTGAAATACTCTGTTGGTGCAAACGTCTCGGCGCATAGTGCATTTGCTTGTTGAGGCTAATGGTGGTTGATATAATCGTCGCGCTGTGTGTTGCTTTTGTAAACTTTGATGCCCGTGCGTTGTCTAATTCACAAGATAAAAAGTTGCGTGACTACAAATTTCATACATATAAATGGAAAAAACGAAATAAAATGCGTTAAAATAAAATTGTAAGAACTGTTACGTCAATCTATATTATAAAATCGTGTGTTGAATAGGTATATGTACTGTACATATGTATGTACAGTATATATAGTCTGTGCGACGTACGAAGTTCTCGGTGAAATTATAAAAAAACATTTTTAATATACATATGTATGTATACAGAAAATATTAAATATATAAACACGTATATATATATATATATATTATATTGTATATATTATTAAAATATATCATAGAATTTATATGTTATATATCTACATATAATATATGTGTAAATACACCTGAAATATAAATGTACACATATACATTGATATATATATATATATATCATATATGTTAAATCATATTTATATATACATAAGTATATCTATAACATGTGCATAAATTATATATTGTATATATGCATGAGAACTTCACACGTCGCAGCGATGACACATTTTTAACACTCTTGAGCGTGCATTACGCAATAGGCTTGGAAGAGAATAAAGAAAAGAAAAAAAAATCGGAATATATGATTATTAAAGACTATTTGATTTCAAAAAAAAAAATATACGAAAATATCAGCATTAATGGGGAAACAAAAATAAAATAATAATGAAACTATGTTAATGCAGGATTTGTTAGCAATATGACAAGATAACTTCACCTCATTTTTTTTTTGCCAGTTTGCAAAAACTAGCACCATTTTCGTTTTTTTTTCTTTGTATGAATATTACTCACCTAATTTCAAACGAAAAAAAGCTTACTCTCGTCATTTGTGTTACATATGTGTATTTCCATTCTACGCTCTCTCAATCGTTGCTAAATTTACGAATAAGCGTTTACACACGCAAGCTCGTACGCGTTTAATCTCTTATTATAAAAATTTATGTTCTCTTTAAAGCAAATGCAAAGCTTTTGCCTTCGTCAAGTGGTGCGCGATCTCAGTTGCCTTCGGTTTTGTGTGTTCGGTTTTCGCGCGCGCCGACCTACGCGGTCGTTTCATATAAATCGTTTCTAAATGTCATTCGCAGCTGCACAGTGGACAAAGTTGGCCGTGCTTTTCATTCACTGCTTGTTGAAAGCGCGACAACGAAGACAAAAAATATGAAGGAATTTTTTCTTTGCGTCGGAAAGCATTCACGTTCTTGTGTTTGTGTGTGTAGTGCTTGTGTATTTTCAACATACTTAATTAATTTTTTTTTTTTTTTTTTTTATAGCAAAACGCTTTCCGCTGGTCATCCAACGTACTGCAACCTATGTGGGAGCGAGACGGGGACTTACTGTGATTTTATATATAGTCAGTCTTTTTCTCTCTCCTATACAAATTGCGGGCGTATCAGCATGATTAGAAACTAAAAGCATGTGGGTTTTTAAAAAAAAAAAAGTTATATATCACGTGATTTTATACAATATTAAAAAAAAAAAAAATTGCTTTTTATTACCCTAAGGGTAGCTTTGAAATCCACTGTCCTTCAACGCAGCTTAAGTTATACTAAGCGTATGGTTGGATCTCTTCAATTTATACCAATTAACAAAAAATTGAGAGACGTGCGCGCGAAAGAGTGGAAAAACCTTTGCCCGTTGTTGCTGAGCTAAATGGGGAAAATGCTATTTATCAAAATTTTTTTACGATACTGCGGAAGTTTTGTAAATTGTCATTGTAATGTCACAAGAAAGAAACTGTACAAGAGAACTTAAGCCATTTCATGAAAATTAAAACAAGAGCAGTTTTCAGTGAAGCTAATAAAGTGGTCATAACTCGATTGAAGCGAGTGTTGCTAACGGTGAGCGATACTCTAAAAGCTCGGAAGCATCTTAAAAAAGTTTTTGGTCTGAAATGTATGAAAGAAATTAAAATTCTATTGTTTTATTTTTAGGAAAGCTAAGTAGGTAAACGGTAAGTGGGTTGGTAAACGTATGGTGTGTAATCAGGATGAGCGTAACAGATGCGATTCGAAAATAATAAAATGAACAAAGAAGGCGCTGCTGCGTCGAGTAATCTGATTGTAAAAGAACGTGATCATGAACAAGAGAATATTACGACGTATGTAGGCCACGGTATAACAAATAGAGGTGGTGTCAATATTTTACAGTTATGTGTCGTTCTCATTAGAGAGCGTCCATTTTTCCTTGTGACGTCATCGAAGAGCTGCTTTTTGGTCTGATTTCTAAATTTTTACGCTGCACAACACCAACACACGTTAAGAAAATCCAATTTAAATTTTGCAAACATTATTTCTGCATTAAATTGGTTATGATTAATTCAAAACAGCTCAAGGTTAACAACTCAACTCTTAAAGGTTCCAGTGTCATGTTTTGCATTGGTGTTTGCTTTTAATAAATGGCTGTTAGATTTTTTAATTGCTCAATTCACCAGCGGAGTGCGCAACCTGTTGGCTTTATAATATGATGCAACACTAGTTTCTCAATTTTCAATGCATTTTCACGCTATGTTCAACACTAAAATGCGTGATTTCGGCGCTGAATACACTGATTTCCTAGTGACGTCATAACGCGAGAGTGGTCAATTTCCGGGAGGAAAAAAGCCGAACTAGCACCGAACCTTGTAAATTATTGTAGTTGTAGATGATTTTTAGCATTCTATCTATCTCTTTTTAAATCGAGTAAGGTGCTGTAGATAGAATACTATAGAATAAAAAAGAGAAGCAAATAATCCACGTTGACCACTGAAAAAGCTTAAAATTTCTCAATATGCTTCAACTATAAATGTACAATGATTTAGTTAGTCAGCTTAGTTGTTATACAATACCAAGAACAAGAAGAAAATTTTACTTTTAAATGAATAAAAAACATGTGTTTTCCCAACATTTAAAAAAAGAAATAAAAAAAAAGTATAAATTACAACAATAAGAAGGAAAGAAAATCGGTCTCAAAATTTCGGCTGTCAATTAATTTTTTTGACATGCTCGCACACTACTCATCTCTGCATAGCAACAATAACGGTAAATATCAATGTTGTATCTGCAACCCCAAGATGTCTTGATTTCATTGTTTATTCTTAGGAACCATTTGCTATATTGGTCCATTTGATTTTTGGACTAAATTTTAGGCATTTTTATTTCAAATCTATACTAATTATATAAAATTAAAAACAAAAACTTTGCAACGCTTTGACACAAAATGTACCGAACCGATTTTAAGAATGGAATGGCATACTTGTTTTTTCAGTTTTTTTAAATTAAAAACCTTCTTGTTTAGTATTAAATTTTTACAAATACAACAAAGCAATCACAAAAAAAAGTTTGTACGTTTATTGTTTATTTTGTTGTCCTTTGTTGTCTTGCCGGATGAAAAGCCGAATGCAAAGCCGAACTATGCTCTGTTTCGTCACTGCTTATAAATATTGCGTTAATTGTTTTTTTTTTTTGTTGTAATATAATATAAATTGTTTTACCAGATTCTAATTGGGATATTTCAAGGAAATACTAATTGGGCAAAGAAAAAGCATGTGTTCTCTTTTTTTTCTCATGCTTTTAACGGGTTTGACAAACGCAGAGCGAAGCAAGCCAGGATTGCTAGTGACCTATATATTTGTATAGGATTTAAGTCTGGACTCTAGAAAAGCACATTCATAACTTTTCCGCGATTGAAAAACACCCACATTTACACTTGGGTCTTTGTCCATGGTAAAATTGAAAGTTCTAACCAAAACTAAATGGCATTGTTTAATAAATTTGTCTTAAAAGTATTTTCGGCGAATACTAGTTATCTAACTCGTTTGCTGGATTTCAACCCTCATGCCAAGGCCACCAAATTGCCGAGTTTCACTGCTGGAATAATGGTTTTGTTTTCGAATTATTTCAAAGGAAAATATCTTTGTACTGAAGAATAATGACTACTGGCAATACTTATTTCTTTGTCCAAGCACTGTTATGACAAATTAAAAAATTTAACATTGCCATTTAATTTGGTTTCGGTTGCATCTTCGAATTTTACTATGATAAAGACTCAAGTATACAGCGAATATGGTGCCTAATGTGGTTGCATCTCAATTGCGCAACATTTATTGATGTGGATAATGGATTCATTTAAAATAAAGGGGCTGAGGGACAGCCCGAAAATTCGAATTATTTAATGATGCAATATGAAAGGTAAGGGTGAATATACCAAATAATTCCTCCGAGCCAAAATTATTTTTGCAATGAAATTAAGACAGTAAGCAAATTCAGATACATGATATTAAAGTCAACACTGCTAATTAGCGTTACAGTTGCTGTACAGAGATGAATAGCAAAGCTAAGAGAAACTAGAAATGTAGGGGCCATAGTCGGGCGGACATGGCTAGATCGAATTAAGAATTGAGTTTATTGTTTTAATTTCGGGAGCAATGGTATACTGCACAATGTGTATGTATGCGTACTGTCCTCTCTTACCTGCAGGCTACGGTCGTTGGCATTGTGCGTAGGCGACTGTCGATTCGGTTAACGCCATAGGGCGTGAATTACGAATGCTGAAGTACAAGGCAGGCACATGTTCGTCACTTCCTTCGCTCAATTCACAGATGGTCGAACGCACTTCGGCACACAACCGTATGCTCAGCGAATTCAGAGAGCGCAGTGCGAGACAGCCGACAGGCTTGGTAACCTGGAAGCGACTGAGCCCACTACGCATCCATACACATTGCGCAGTACACGGGATGCACCCGACTGACCATCGGCTCTGCTCTCCCACGCCTCGGTCGCTGCTCGCGTTTCGACTGCTAAAAATATCAAACGACATACCGACAAGGCAATGCAGAAGTATTTTCTGAGTACAAGATAAGTATTTCTTGAGAACAAAGTAAGTATAAGCAGAGTGCGAAATAAGTATTTAAAAGAAGTCCGAAGATGTTTACAATTTATAGCTTCATACGGCTCCCCGATTAGGAAATGCGCTGACGTAAGTACGTCGAGATCATCTGTTCCTGGACGAAGTAGCGGGAAGCTCGCAAGCCGATTAAGCGGACGATTTTGTCCGACTGTGAAGAGTTTAGTCGCTTAGATGCTATAGGCTTAACATGTTGGAATTGTCGCTAAGAGGGTCACCGCTGTCATGATTGCGAGGCTAAGCATCGCAATGGTTGTGGGGCCAAAAATACTTATAAACCCTCCTGCTCGAAGTGTCTAAAAAACATGTCGCGAAACACGCACACCAAACTGCCGCAGTGTGTTCAGCTGAACAAGGCTGTGAATACCAATTAAGCCAAAGTTTTGTGGAATAATTAAGTTTTTGACCACAAAATCTCAAGCATATTCTTTATTTGTCAGAAAAACTCGTACTCCCACAGGGTAAATATATCTCCAAGAACAGCAGGCGTTTGAGAGCATTCAAGGTTACGGCCAAACCTTTAAATACGATATAAGAAGAACAATAAGCGACCTTACGCAGAAGTTAAAGTGTTGGATAAAATAGTTCTGGGGCTCATGATCACGGCAGCAGTAAGCTCCCTAGTCAAGGACATAGAGTTACATTTAATTCCGACTTTAAGTTTAGATTTTCATCTAGGTATTGACTTCTGGTCAGCTTTCAAACTCTTACCCAGAACATTTCAAATAGCTTTGTTGACGGCTGATTCCCATGCCTTATAAACCGACCAACAGTACGAGTTCATATCTGGCATCGACGCGTTCTCATCTTTTGCGGTAATAGGTCTACGTAAAACTCCGCTAATAACTCACGTAATAGATGTCGGCCGGCAGGAAAGTTAAAACCGAAAAGACGCTTATTCACTCACTCAGATAGTTGGTCTATTGATAAGACTCCCGAAGGCCATGTATATATCTAGTCTAGATTTAAAGGAAGCATATTGGCAGATTCCATTCCATCCATCCTTCGTCTCGGGACAAAACGGTATTCACCGTTCCCGGCAGTCCGTTTTACCAATTCAAAGTTGTGCCTTTTGGTCTGCTTTTTTTAGGAACGCGGTATTTGTCTACTAAGGTGATATACTTATCGTTTCAGACAGCTTCGAATCACATTTAGAGGTGCTGAAGCAAGTGGCAGGACGTATTAAATAAGATTTTTTTAAAGGTTATTTGTAGACTTTTTAGGCCCTTCCTGAGGTTAGGGATTTTCATAGTGTTAGATCATTATTCATAGTTCGTATTTTTGAAAGCGATGAAGAAATTAACATCGGAAACTCTTTGAAATATTTGCAGCAAGATTTGTTCCATACGTATGGTTCTCAATGGTTCTCAATTCAGAGCGACGGCATTCTAAGAGCTATTGCGAGAACACCATGCGAATGCTTCTGAGCGGGTCAATCGTTCCATAATGTCGGCTATTCGGTCTTATATTCGGCCTGATGGACTGGGACGCAAATCTCCGAAGCTTTGCTTGCGCTCTAAAATGTTCTACTCATTCTAGCATAGGTCCCACGCTACATTATGTGGTATACGGATAGCACCTGATTTCTTCAGGAGCTACGTATAAACTATTGAGGACTATAGGAATGCTAGAAAATAAGGCTATGCGGTTCAGCAAGGCAGACTTGCTCGATCTCGTTCGCACCTGGACAACTGAAGTGGCTAAACGAAAGTGTGAGTAGGTTAGAGTTTGAATGAGCTTTACCACGCTCAAAGCTTGTGGTAGCAGTTCAGTTGAATAGTGAAGTGGAAGTTTCTAGTTTGTGAGCAATTTTTGTTGACATAGTTTCATGTCAAAAGCTCTCGGGTAACGATGTTTTGCCTACAAATTCTGTGCGCGACACCGACACCAAGTCTATTCCGATGACGTCACCATTTATTATGAAACTTTATGTATTTGTTAGAAATACAAAAAATGTCAAGAATCCATGCTGCCAACACACCCAGGCTCAAACCACAGATCTTAAACATAACAGAATAAGACGTTACCGCTGAGCCAAAGTGGCTGTCGCGTAAACTAGCTCTTATACGTATAACTAAACTGCTGCTCTGTCGAGACAGTCCTGCAAGTCGCTAATGGCAGAGCAAGAAGGTGAAATGATACATACAAGACTAACAATAACAACAACAGAGCCATGTCACGTTTCAAACACGAGTTCGTTCTAGACAATCTGACTACTGCTGCACGATATGTGGATATCAACACCACCAAAAACCACACATACTTTTTAGATGACCCAATATATAGAAGAGAGTCGTGTTTGTTTCACTATTTATAAGTCAAGAGCAACTAGACCAATTTTTATGATTTTTGATTTGTCAGATTTGCCTCCGCCGGGCATCGCATAATAACAATTCAATTAAATAGGAATCCATAAATAAATATGGCTGAAATCACTGCCTTTAAGTTTCGAACTAGCAACAATAGAAATTGCACTAAATTGTTGTAATTATACTCACAAAAACAAAAAAATGCACTTACGCTCTTTTGCTTGGCAACGAGGCTTGATGACTATTTTTACGGGAGTAAAGCAGCTGCTCTCTTAATTGTTCAATTCATGATAAGAAAATCCTTTTATCCTTCGCCAACAGATTGCGCGCCATGTTCTGGAGCAAAAAAACACCCAATAAAATTTGAAGAATGGGTTTTCGCCTTGTGAAACCACAGATGGCATCATCCCCCATCAAAACAAGGATTCGTCATCGACGCAACAATGCAGGAGCTGAAAAAACAAGATACCATACCACCCGGAATCAAGTCAAGGCATTCGGTTCTAACAGAGTACGATGGAAGAAGATTCTTGTGGAGACACCATGCTCCCTATAATATGGACAAAAAAGAAAAAAAAAACACCAGATCAGATTGGACGATTGGATGATCGAAAGCATTTCTATTCGGCTTCGTCGAACGATACTTTTTCTGTCACGCAGCAGCGACTGAGGTGTGGGAAAACAGAGCTCGCAGATCTTGGAGCACCTTGCCTTAATATTGACATTGACATTTCTATAGGGTCGATGTGACAAAATACAGTGAAAACTGTCCCAACGGATATCAGAGTTGTCCGATCATTTTTCTAGAGGAGACACAAAAGAGCATGTTCCCGTTCAATCTACAACTCTTTTTTGATTTTTGACCAGATACATGATTATTTGCTCATTTGTTAATATTTGCGAACAGTGAGTGGCCGTCTAAGACAGATTTTACTGCAGCATATATATCTTGGTTAATTTTAAATTAGATTTCGTTTGATATTTTTTGTAATTTGAAAGAAATATTTGTGAGAAATATGATTGTGAATGTGATAAGATAAAAATAACTTTTTCACACATACTTAAAAAGTTTATTGTCTTTTAAAATTTAAATGCCCACAACAAAGAATGTTTCTCCTTCTTTATTGTTAAATAAAGAACCACATGGCAATCAATTGAAAAGTGTGTGTTCTCTGCAATATATTACCTATGCAAAGCAAGGAGTTTTATCAAGCAATAAAAAAATCTGTTCTATACATCAACTACTATAGTGTACAGGACAGTCTCGATAGTAGAATAATTAAAAATAAACATATTTTTACATATATATGACTTAAAAATGTTGCAGACTATTCTGTTAATTTCGCTCACATTCAATCCTGTGGTCAATAGACGAAGACTAGTATCACCCATACTTTTTTAATATATAAATTGCGTATGAAAGGAACGAAGCAATTCTCTATTGCACTCTATTATCTCGGTGTACAGTACAACGTCGGCGAAAAAACTATAGAAATCATTACTAAAAAACACATTTGTGGATATTGAGATATATGATTGGACATTACCTAGTTCTATGAAATATAAAACTTGGTAACGATATCTTGAAAAAACACAGGATTGTAAATGTGGTTTTTCGGCCGATCGTTCCTATGGCAGCCATATTATATAGTGAATCGATATATATAATATTGAGATATATGATTGGACCTAGAACTATCATATCCGAAATTTGGAAATGATAATTGGAAAAGCAAACGGATTTTGTTGGTAAATGTGGTTTTTCGTCCGATTGTATTATAGGTTGAATATCGAAAAAACAAAATAAACTAATTATGCCTATGCTACATCGACTCGCCTTTCAATGCTGATCAAGAATATATATATAATACTTCGTCGGGTCTGCCACGCTTCTCTCTTCCTAAAACATATATTTGCACATCTTTAATAAATCCTTTACCATTCCTGGAGGCGGCATGGAAATTTTTTCATATTCATAATATCGCATAGTCAGCAGGGTGTCGGTTGCCGCTATGGCACAGAATTCGTACCGTTAACCACAAATATCCAGAAGAATGGACGTAAACTATGTCAAAAAAAAAAAAGAGTACAGTTTTCCCCGTCGGAGTAAAAACATTAGATTATTTAATATTTCATAGATTAAACTATTTAAAAAGCATTCTATGAGAGTATAATACTAAAAAGTGTAAAGAAACATTCAGGCAGTAATATGGGTATTTATTAAAACTTTTCAACCGCAAAATAATAAAAATTGTAATTCTTGGTATCTGACCGTAAACGTAAATATATCAAATAAAAATTGTCAGACCTATTGCTCTATCCACTGCGTTACAGCGTGTTGAAATTAAAAAGAAAAACTTCTGGCCGACAGCATGGCTCGAACCGCAGACCGCTTCAGCGACAACCCAATTGCCCTACCCACTGCGCTAAGCCCTGAGCTGTCATTGAAAAATCGTTGGCTTAAAATGTGCCAATAGCCCAGCATATAGACTTATTAAATGTCAAAAAAAAGTGGGTGCCAAAGCAAACGGGGCATTACTACTTTAGTAAACAATAAAATGTTTCCACTCTTGCTGCTTGGTAATCATTAATAGGCTGAAAAAAATAAACGTTCAACAGTTGTCTTTTCTGTTGTTTTTATTTAATCTTTTTTTTTTTTGTTTATTAAGAAACTGTAATTTCAATAAACTTAAATGATCATTCTTCCTTAACATCACTTTACCACCATATTAAGCAATTAGATTTTATATTGCATTTACTTTGTTTTTGGAAATTTTAATTTTCACATTCTGCGTATGTTTATGTGAAATGCTCTATGTTCTTTTTACATATATATTTTGCATATTATTTTCATTTTGCTGGACAATAATATTTATAATATACACATAATTATATATGCGCTCACATAATCATGTGAAAGAAGTTTGTGTATTTTAGTATTTCATTAGGGTTTTTTCATATCTGTTTTAATTTTTGTTTTTTTCTTGGTTTAATTTAAATTTATTATGGTAAGCATTTCGTATTTTGATTACGTTTTGTTTATTGAATTGAAATTTACTTTTTGAATTAAAAAGGGGTTTGCTTAAGGCTTGTTTTTTTTTTTTTTTGTGTGTAAAAATCAATCATTTTTCTATTGTAAACTTTCTTGGCTTTTCCCTCCCCCTTTTAATCATATTAGCAGAAATATATTCGCTTAATATTTTGTTTTACAATTCGATTTTTCTTTTATTCATTGAAAATCATTTATAAAGCGGTATATTAAGGCAAACATAAAAAGAAATTAAACTGGGCCTTCGCTTTTATTCAATTGATTTAAAAATGTAGTAGTTAATAAAAAAAAAAACAAAAACAAACAAAGAAAATGGAAATGAAATTGATTTAGGAAAAGTTTAAAATATAACTTTAAAGTCAGATAAAAAGTAACACACTACGTTCAGTGCTGGAGACATTTACTTTGTTGTAGAATTTGGCAATTGTGATTGCATTCGATTTATATTTTAAATAAATAACACACCTATACATACATACAACAAATACATCAAGATATAAACATTCATTAAAAAGCCACGTTATTAAATGTAAATCTTTAAAATTCTCTTGTATTTATTTATTTTCTTAAATTATGAATTTGATTTCTGCAACTGCTTTCGATGCGTACATCAAATTTTAACATATATGTATACATATTTTGCAATTGTTTTCTTCTGATTTTGGTTAATTATAATTATTCATTACGGGATTTATTTATTTTTTTTTGTTGTTTGTTTGTAATCGAGCAGTAGAAAAATACATTCACATTTAGATGCATTAAAAAACGACGACAAATTTAACATGGCCGACACACATTCTCTGCAATAAAAGCATACTCCGGCCAATGCTGACAAATACACTTAAAACCCGTATTAACGAATTGGCTTGCGCTGTATTCAACGCTCCCCCGGGCCTTTGACAAGGCTTCGGACACATTAATATGATTAAAATTTTGCCTTTTAAGGCTATTTTTATATTGAAATTGTAATTTCTCTCCAAAACAACCGTCTTTAAATTCAATATAGTGTTGCTTAGCAGGATTATAATTAATAACATAAAAAATCAAACAGCATTAAACACCAGCAGAAAAATATACAATGCAAGTGTGAAATTGTCATAAAACCCTTGAATTGGACGCTTGAGTTTCACAAATTTCATAGGTATCTGTCGCATACAGTTGTACACAAGGAAATGTTTATTGCAGAAGCGAAATGTAACGTATAATCGGCGTAATTTAAAGTAGAGTAATACACTCTGCGTGAGAAGCGTTGCCAACTTGACAAAACGCATACATACAGTGAGCCTTATTAAACAAAAAAAATAGTCATGGAAATGCAACAACGTATTATAATGTTGATCATGCAACAAGGAAGATAATTACAAAACCAGAAAGAAAAATAACGTATGAATTCAAATTCAAATAGTTTGTCGATGCTCAAAGAGAGAAAATGAAAATAAATAAATGCAGATTGACTCAAATGCTAACCAAAATATTTATAGCGAAAGCATCGATATAATAGTTTACACTTGGAATTGGTTCTAAATAATACAAAGCGCAGACACAAATAAAAACTCAACTTTCTTTTTCTTTGGTTCTCCTGCAACTATGTATCTAATGTTAATAATATAAAAACGAGTTTTTTCAATTATTTATTAAAAAAAAAATAATAATAAATAATATATGTATAATAATGCGCTCTCTGCCTAACAGAATATAAGAAAATTTTGCAAACACAAGAAAATGGTTACCATTCGTTCATTAACAGTTTAGCTTTTTTCATTTTTATAAATTTATATCAATACAGTTGTTGTTTCTTTAGGGTTAGAAAAGTATACAATTTAAATAAATTACAAAGAGAAGTAAATGAAAAACTCATAAAATTTGCAAAATGTGGTATGTTCTGGTCTTTCAAAAAATTATTTTAATTATTTTGCTTGTTTTATTACATGATTCAATCACGACGTTGTGAGTTTTTCAAAAATTTCAGCTGTTTTAATTTATACAACTATGTCAGTATATATAACTTTATTATAATTTTGCTGTTTTCATTGATGATGATTAGCAAATTGTTCTTATTCTCCGGAATTATTTTTTTGATTATTTTTGTTTAATTGAATTGCATTTGCTTGAAGTTAAATTCAGTTTTACATTATAAGCTGTTGTTCTTCATCTTCTTTGTTACCATCATCATAATCGTTATCGTCATTGTTGTTTATGTTGACAATATTTTTCTTTTGTTGTTCTTGTTCTTGGTGTAATTGTTGATGCTGATACTGCAGTTGTTGTTGCTGATTGCTGTTTTTTATACAAGTTGTTGTTTGGTTGTAAATTTTTTTAAGGTTTCTTCTTAATTTTTTTGTTTTTATATTAATTAATGTTTGCATAGTCAAAAAGGAAACAAGTTAGTTTGGTTGGTTGTCACCACCTTCCTGTGGTTCATCGCCGTCCAATTGCGTATCGGATGTCCAAAGGGTCAGGTTATCTCTCAACAGTTGCATGATGAGTGTTGAGTCTTTGTAAGAGTCCTCGTTAAGTGTATCCAGCTCAGCTATCGCATCATCGAATGCCTATGCGAGTACATACATTAGCAGTTGTCATAGTTGACGAAAAGAAAAACCATATATTAATAAAATTCCTTTAACTAGTTCTTGTAATTGTAAAAAATGTAAGAAAGAAAACTGTCGAAACATAAGGCATTGCATTGCATTTCAATTCCATTATCAAAAAAGATGATACACACTCAGAAGTTTATTAGTAGCATTTCTTGTTCACAACAAAAAAAAAAAAATAAAATAAACAAATGTTTTCTTTTTGAGCACACACTATACATTAATATTATAGGCATATTATTATTACACTTTATTTGTGCAAACAAATATATAAAAACAAAATAATAAAATCTGTTTTTTGTTTTGTTTTTACAGGCGGATACATATTAGGCGTTTTCACAATGTTTGTTGACTGTTGCAAAGCTCTTGAATTTACTCTGAAAACGAAAATAAATCTGTACAACTGTGCACAAATATTTTGTGCACAAGTAGAGTTCGCAAACGATTGATGGAACTATATCAATACTATCGATAGCTTCGCATTACCGTGACTAACGACGTTTTATGACAGACTATCGATACTATTTATATTAATTTTTCATCCTAGAATTACTTTCGTACTGTCGATAATGTCGAATAACCTATTTAATACCTAACACTATTTCAATATAATTGTCATTTATTAAAATGCATTTGAGAACACAAAGTTTTTATTCTGTTCTGTTTGATTAATTAAATAAATTTTTAAATAAAGTTACAAAAGGTAATGTATTTACTGTCTACAACATATGGTTTTCTTATAGAATCTTAATTTTATGTCGAGATTTCGTTGCAATAAAAAAGAAAGCGTACTATCGATAGTTAGTGAACAAACTATCGTCCACTATCGATGTGGTCGCGACTATCGATAGTTTGCGAATTCAATGCACAAGAGTATTACCCTGGGCTTCTTTACTATTTTTGACAGTTCGTGCGCAGTATTGACATGAGATACCTACAATGCCCTCGTATTTTGTAGATATGAGATTTATTTACATTATACTGGCAAAAGCTGTTACATTTGAACGTATGATTTTTGAAAATAGAAAAAAATTAGTTGTTGCAGAAGCAAAACATCGAAACCAAAAAGAAAGGTAAGCAAAATATAAGTAGGAATTGAACTATGGATATATGAAATCAATAAGCATTTTATTAGCTTTCAAAACACTTATTTTATTCTGGATTAGGCCAACATATATACTTTGGCATCAATCGAATTGCTGGGCAAAGCCGAACTATAAAATAAACAACGCAACATGTTCATTTATTTTCTATTTTTTCTTCTTTCTTGTTTAGGACAATGAGCTGTCATTCAGAAGCACTGCATAATAGCACAAGTTAAAGTGAACAAGTGCGGCGTCCACCATTTGTTTGTTTGTTCAAACATTGTGAAAATACCTATTGTTTATTACGAATTATTTGTAATAAAAATTAATATAAAATATAATCAAACAGTAATGACACAAACTTAAAAAAAAAAAATCAAAATAAATTCACGTTTTGTCTCTTATTGATCATTTCACCAGCCAAGGAAAAGAAAAGCGGTTTTATGCGTTAGTCATTCATTAAAATAAATTGTTAAAATAAGCAGAAAGTTAAAACAAAAAACATAAACCATTGTGTTCTGGTCAACTAGTCTGCCATTTATAAATTATTTGATGGTTAGATTAAAATATGAAAACCAAATGATTTTGATTTTTTTTTTTTAAATCAACAATTGTTTTTTTTTTTCAACACAACTAGAAAAATTTAGCTGTTTTATTAGCGGCTAATTATTGTTAACGTTTTGAGGTTAGTAGGCAGAATGGCAGAAATCAGGCGCAAAAAGTGCCAAAAACGGCCAACAACAATTCGATAAGACAAAGAAAGTTTTAACTGAACCTGTTTAGCTAAATGACAAGCCCTCGCTGGTGAATTGATTATTTCGTAATAGAAGACGGAAAAGTTGAGTGCAAGACCCAATCTGATTGGATGTGTGGACTGCATTTTAGTTTTTGCGATATCAAAAGCCTCTTGATAGGCGTTCTTCGAATCCTCAACCACGGCTTTGGGTTATTTTTTATAATTTTTTAGACCGAATAAAAAGTTGTGAATTTAAGATTGTGAACGACAATTAATGAAATAAAAAGAAGAAAAATAAATGATTAATTCAATATCTATATGATAATTATTTTTTTTTTTAAGGATATAAAGTGAAAGTAACAAACACTTAACGTAAAATAAAGTGTCAGTAGACATCTTTTACCAAGAATTGTAATACTTGTCGAATCATAAATTGAAATGCTTTCGCCGTGATTTTGATACTGCTGTTATTGTTCTCAGTTTTCTTCGCACATTTTTTGACTTCATAATTATAATAACCTGTTTGGCCAGTTGGCAAGCTTTGTCTGGAGAGTTTAGTATCTCATAATAAAAGACTGAGAAATTAAGTGCGAGACCCAAGCGGATAGGATGTGTTGGCTGCATTTTACCCTTGCTAATTTCAAATGCATCCTGGTAAGCGGTTTGGGAATCATCGACGACGGCTGTGCAATGGTTTTAAAAATTAAAGTTTTGAACTCTTTTTTTACGTCTTGTTATTTAAGGAAATTAAATATGCCAAACAGGCATGTGGTGTCTCTTCTTTGTGTAGGTTTTTTTGGTATGGCTGTTATTCAGCATTTATACTTACTATTACGCGCGTCTCCTGTGGCCACCTCAGCTAAATACCTGTAGTAATCTCCCTTCATTTTGAGATAGAAAACTTTGCTCTCTGGATTACTGGCTTTTGGAATAAGATATTTGTCCAGAAGTCCCTGTAATAAAAAAAAAATAATGATTAAATTGAAATTGAGGCATAAATTCAATATCGTTAAAAACTCCTGTTTAGTATATAAACAGACAGTTTTAAGTTTATACTGAACACAGCACGCTCCTACACACAAAATCATTATGTACGGCGCACTGAAGCGTATACACGCACAGTCAACCTAACCACATACAGGGAAGTGTAGTTTCCTGTATGCCTTACCCCTAAAGTTAACGGTATTTATTCAGCTGAACATTTTTTATTCTATTTTTGCCGCATTTACAAGCTATTTGTGGAACTTAAAAAACAATACATATAAATTGCTATTGGTCAACTACGAACAGCAACAATGCGTAAGGGATTTCACAGCTGCTTGAAGCAGATCAAAGAAGAATTTCTATTATTAAAACGCATGGTGTGAAGCAAATTGGCAATCCGAATCGACTAGCAGCAAGCCGACTATAGGATTGTAAGGGATGTATTATTTAGATAAGGCTCACAACACCTTGGTCGTTCAGTACACATTTTTGGTGGTACTTTTGTATAAATCGGCTTATCTCAGATATGTCAACTTGTCGGTTGTTTGAAATATATGTGTTTCCTTTATGAGTTGATATATCGATCATCATACATATGGAAGGGACACCACCGGGAGAAGCAAGATGCATATTATCGGTGGACGCAGCAACGCCCCCATACATCTTATGTAGAAGAGAAACTCAAAATTCTTTATATTTCTGAATCTATTTGATGCAGATTGATAAAATAAGGTACATATATATGCTAAGGGCACCGAGAGAAATAAGATTGCTATTTAAAGTAAGTAGTGCCACTCCCCTTTTAAAAGACATAACCCCTGGCTGTGGTTTCCGCTATAGAATTAAACTAATGGAATTGATACGATTTCACATTTGGTGTTCTGAGTTCCGCATAAATTTGTTATTTGATTGTACATTATTTACAACTATTACATCCAAAATTTGGTAACGATATCTTGAAAAACAAAAGGGCTTTTGTTAGTAAACGTGGTTTTTGTTTGGCCATGGCAACACTGTCATCTTCGAGCGCAAGCAAAAAAGCATAAAACCTTTTTTTTGTGAGAATAATTACAACTATTAAGTGAAATTTCTGTTGTTGCTGTATTTACAAAATGTATCTGCAGTGATACGAAATGTATAAGCAGTAATTACAGTCGTACTAATTAAACTATTACGGCCGTATTTACAAACCGATTTTAATAAAAAGTATCCTATCTCTTAAGTTGGAACTAACCCGTAGGTCTAAATTCACAATTTCATTGAAATCGGTTAGGCGGATTGTAATCTCCGACATCGTGAAACTGCAATTTTATAGATTAAGAAGAATATATATAAAAACAAATGAAGTTTTAGTAGAATGTTACCGTTGTCGATTTTTAATCGAAAGTGGAAAATTGTATTTTGTATTGCTCTATTTTTATGTTTTAACAGAATACAAAAGGCATAAAAGGAATCACATCTACTAAGCGGTTACCGCTAACGTTGCTGTAGTTGCCGACGTGAATCTCTAATTAACAAGTAAACTCCTACCGACGCATTGACTATATAGAACCTATAAAACCCTGTGTGCGTGTGCTTTCGTAAATTATTTGTGGTTTGGTTCTTATTGCGATCATAAGTGCTGTGGTGTTTATTTGGATTTGGCTGATACTTTAACTTTCTTGGTTTTTTTTACTCTGTACTGAATTCAATAATACTTGCTTATATTAGTAAATGAAGTTTTAGATTGCCAGCTTAAGCTCTCCTATTTCCTCCTCAAATTGCAAAATAGTGCTGTTTACTGTCGAAGTTATCATCATCGCTAAAAGTTTGTCTATAGTGCAATGTCAGTACACTGAACTTACCAAAACTTCATAACAAATTTCCCTCAGCTCCTTTTCAACGCGCTCTCTGTATTCACGTGCGAGCTGTTGTTTTCTGGCGGAGGCTTCGGTTTTCTGCTCAATGGATGAAATTACTCTCCATGATGATCTGTTAATTGTAAAATAAAACAATATTTTCTTTAGTACATGTACTTTAACGGTACAATTTATATATAATCAGAAAAATTCAATGAAGCAAGTCCTTTTTCAAATAAAAATGAATTCAAATTGAAAACACTTTAGG
Source organism: Stegana nigrithorax (assembly GCA_037044495.1). Lineage (NCBI taxonomy): Eukaryota > Metazoa > Arthropoda > Insecta > Diptera > Drosophilidae > Stegana > Stegana nigrithorax. The sequence continues at coordinate 4,078 of JBAMBQ010005034.1, read as the reverse complement.
ACAGCATATACAGCCATGCAAATAATTATATGTGCTATGCTGAAAATGTACTTTTATTTAATAAACAACTATATAATTATTATTCTTTTTTTTTCGATTTGACTTTATAAGGCGTTGATTCTACAATAATTTTTAAGTACAGTCAGATCAATGTGGCCCATGCTGACACTATGGCATTCTTAAGCTGCTTTAAGTTATCATATAGCCTCGAGAAGGCATAGAGATGGTGGCATATCGGGCACTTTCCTTAGCACTAAAGGTAGTCCACAATTCATCGTTTCACTCTTTGCATAGAAAGCCGATATAACTTATTTTTGTGTTTTTTCATGTGCATTTTAGGATGCAATAATGTTCCTAAAATTTGGGAGGTTGACTGGCTGGTAATTGGGGAACCCAGTTTTATCTTAATTTGTGACAAAATTAATCATTTCACTTGTGACTAGAGTCTGTATATACCCTTTAGTGACCTGTTCTATGTTGAATATATCACCTTAACGATTGTTGGCGTTACAGTTTTGCATACTTTTCAAAAAAAATTAGAAAGGCAGGGGCTGTACTCGGGTGCACCCAACTATACAAAACCTTGTATCCAATCAAAAATTTAATGTGTAATACCCTGTAAGGCAGACGGACAATAATTATCTGACATTTTACCATTTTTGGGTAACTTTATAATTCCATCGGTGTGCAACTTGGTTTTTTCAGTAACTAGCCAACTAGAGTGAGATGAATCTTTAACATCGAAATTTCTGGAACGGAATCGAGAAAACCACTCGTGTGTCCGCACAAGTTTTTTTGTCATGTTTTTGCAGTGGCAGAACAATAAAAAAAATATTGATCGCCATTCTAAGAGAAGTACTAATTTTTTCATTTAAGGAGAATACCGAGCCATTTATTAAACTTCATTATTTGAAAAAATCGCAACACTAATATACCTAATATACAATTAATCTCAAAACGGGTATTATTTTATTTCGAACCACATTGCGACTACAAAATGGAAGATCATCAAATTTGAAAAAAACATGACAATATTGAGACTAAGAGAAGTGTTTATATAACTTTCTTGGCATGCAGTATATATTTTATTCTTTTTATCCACCTCTCCTTTTGAATTTATTTGTAAAAAAATCTTGTGTTGTTTAATATATGCTTAACTAAAGTGTATACCACGCATTTGAAAACATTTTTATTCCAAGTCTTGCTTTTTTTGAGTTGCCATGAGACCAGTATGTAAGTAAACTTTCTTTACTGACTGTACATAAATATAAAATAGCAAATCTGAAGTGAACGTTGAAATAAGTGCCTCTTTTTACATTTTACACCAATTACCGATTCGTTCAAACAATCAAGAAAAATGATTTCTAAATTAATTTATTCTTCTTACCTGCGCGCACCAACGACATTTTTGTAGGCAACAGACAGCAGATTCCTCTCCTCATTTGACAGTTCAACACCGGTCTCTGTCACTGATTTCATAGCCTGAGCCATGTCATCATATCTAATAAGTTCACATTAAAATAAATACACATTTATTAAAAAAAATATATAAACATGTATATAAAAAAGGGCGCGGACCTACCTTTCAGACTGCTCAGCCAACTTTGCCTTCTGGACCAATTCCTCCTTATCGACAGTCGACATTTTGATGTGTTGCTTTTATTAAATTACTTTTAACGACAAAAAATAGATAATCTGGGTTACAAAGTCCCTGCTCTTTGAGAACGCCACCAAGTGTGAGAAAGTTTAACGTAATTAACGTAAGGAATCTAAAACTGAATACGTCGCTCACAGTGTGACTATCTGTAAAGATATAAAACATATGAATGGTTATTTAATTTCTTTTAATAATTATTCAACAATAAATTAAATTTATATAACAAAAGTAAAATGCCAGTGTCTGTAGTCTAGTCAACTGTTAATTATTAATAATTTAGCAAACGCATTACACGTAAACACGCTAACTGATTTATCTATTAATGACCTGCAGTTAAAACGATGCTGCTAGCCTAAACGAAAAGGAAAAGGGAAACCAAAGAAAAAAATTCAAAAAAAAAAAAAAAAGAGTTCAAAATTTGAGATTCCTTTATACCATTATACCATTCCCAGCACCCTGAAGCATGAAGAGCTGTGACGTGCATGTCAATATATCTTTAAAAAAAATAAACTGAAACGAAAGACTAACTTTGTGTATTATTTTGGTTCTCCATGCTTTTTAGAATTCTTATGATGCTAGAGGCCGTGATGTTGTTTAAAATATTTATCACAGAATTTACAACTAAAAGAAAGAGATAATATTGTTCTAAAAAATAATATATGTATTTGTTTAACATACTGATATTTTCGGACATTAGAGTGCAGGTTGTCGGCTTTGTAAATCATCAAAATGTTGATCTTGATGTTTTACTTTTTACTTTAAGTACAAGTATTGCCAGCATGTAAAATTGCATTTTCTTCTCAGGAATCTGAATTGATGTCCCAGTAAATTGAGGTCGGGAATATTCCTGAATGAATTAAATGCAACCGTGTGCACAAAACTTTGTGTTGGTAACAATTTACTTACTAACACACCAAACTGACTTTAACACTAACGAAAGTGATTTTTGAACAACCCTAGGCTGTGTGTGAGTCAATGGGTGCAAAAATCATGGAAAACCTGACCGACTTAAACTTCTTCATCATCACTGATGTTGTAAAAATCGAGCCAATATTGTTTATATTGCTTGAACATTTTATACAATTAACTTTCTTTTTTTTTTTGTAAAGCTGTTGAACTATCTCCAAACTTTTAAGAGCAAATATGGTTCTAATGATCTGCTGATGCTATTGCCGTATGTTGAGCAACAAATAGGCAAATATTTGACTATGACGCCAACACCGCTTCGATGTTTTTTTTGTAACGGCATGTGCACGTAAGTCAAAAATCTAAGGTATGAAATTACATTTGCAATAGCTACAAAATACGCGCGATGATTGTGGTACATCTTTGCGTTACCAGCTTTTGAGTTCAGAATTTTAAAACCAAAGCTTGCGAACTTTTTTAATAAAAATTTTATTCGGCATAGTGGAAATGGACGGGAATGAAAAATCGTGGATGCATTTCTTACCGATAATTGATCATCGCTAAATAATAATAATCATCATGTTATAAACTTAAATAAAGCTAAAAAAGCACAGCCCCGCTATCCAATGTTTTTTTTCTCATAGGCTTAAGTTTTTAACTGAAAATCTATTGTATAAATAAATAAAATAAAAAAAAAAGCCAGACGGAATTTCAAAAAAGCTAGATTTTCCGTTGCCCGCCGTTTCCAAATTTTTCCTGCTAACAAACTAAAAAAAGCTAGATCTAGCGGGAAAAAAAGCTATATTGGCAACACTGTTGCTATGTCGTGTTTTTTTTTGTATTCGTAATGTTAACTCTGCTTCTCTTTTCTCTTTATTTTAAAGAGAAAAAAAAGATAACATCTGCCGGGTCAGCTAGTTATGTCTAAAAACTTTGGCTTTTAAAACAAAATTAATAAAACATAGAGAAAGAACCTAATTCATATGGAATAAAAAGACATGCATGGGAGTCGAATGATGAAAACATGATGTGTTGAAAATTTCAATAAAATACATTGTACCAATTTCTCTGAATATCAATTTTTATAGAACTGATCCCGCTCATCCCAGAGTTTATCAAATTTGTCAAAAAGCAATCGGGGGAGACTTCCTTCCATTTTGCTATACACTTTCTTGTGCATGGTCGCACATCATTAGTTCGACACTTTCGGTATTATTCGACATACCGATTTGTTATCAAAATTAGTAAGTAATGATCGTATTACAAATTTAAGAAAATCATTGACTATATCATAATAATATAAGCATATAAAAAACAAATGTAAACAAAGTATTATCAAAAATACTTGCTAAAAACTAAGGCAATACTATCAAAACACAAAAGAAACAAAAAATCATAAACTTAGTCAATAAAAATGTTGGAAACCTTTTTTTTCTCAGTTTAATTTGCAATATTTTTTGTTTAAAACAACTTCCAGATATAACTATGATACCATTTCAATTAAGGAACATTTTA